>JAKJMR010016061.1:0-12116 GCA_024449315.1 Daboia siamensis
AAAGCAGGACAAGAAGCAATGGATGGAAACTAGTCAAGGAGAGAAGCTACCTAGAACTAAGGAGAAACTTCCTGACAGTTAGAACAATTAACCAGTGGAACAACCTGCCTCCAGAGGTGGTGAATGCTCCAACACTGGAAGCTTTTAAGAAGAGACTGGACAGCCATTTGTCTGAAATGGTATAAGGTTTCCTGCCTGAGCAGGGGGTTGGACTAGATGACCTCCAAGGTCCCTTCCAACTTTATTATTATTATTATTATTATTATTATTATCTCAGTAGTCCTACTCCCGAATATATTTGTATAGGGTGTTACAGATAGTCCTCGAATTATGACTCTAATGTTACCTTTATGGTCAGAAGTTGGGATGACTGTTAAATGAACCACATCATTTAAAGATCACCCATCCTTGTTCTCCCCAATGCAATTGTTAAACCAACATGCGGTCATTAAATGGACCATGGGGTGTCTCAGGAGGGAATAGACAGGGGGCACACTTTAGTGTCTCTGTGGTCAGTTGTAAGGGCAAATGACTGAGGAGATGCTGTAGTAGCAATTACTTTGAAACTGGGTAATAAATATCTTTTGGGGGGATCTGTCATAACTTTGAATAGTCAGTAAGTGACTTCTTGTAGGTTGAGGACTACCTATATTAAAAAATCAGATATGGAGGAAAAATTCCAAATATAGATACAATGTACTGGACATTCAGTTATCTTTATAGAAGTCATACAACTGAAATAGCATATTATAAGAGGTCCATTATTCTTGCTTAGATACATCTTACATGAAAGCATTCTGGCTGTCTGTAGGAGAAAAAAATGGCAGAATCTGAGGATGGAGTGAAAAGAGGGTTCAGCCTAGAATCCCTATGTAGCCACAAATGAAACAAGTAACCCCGCCCCCCCCCCCCCCCCCAAGTGCTATTGACCCTTATCTAACTTATCTAACTCTAACCAGGTGCCAAATTCCTGTGTATATAGCAATAAATCAGGTCAATTAAACCTTCATGTGTGAACCTGTGCCTGACATTACTTTTGCATGTATAGAACAGAAAGGGCTTGTAAAGGAAAAGTGCCTACCCAACTTATAGAATTCTGTTTTGTAATTCAGCTAAGTCTGCAACAGATTTATTTCTTCATAGTTTGGCAGTAAGTCTAATGTCGGTATTAGATATTAACTGATCAGTTTTAGAAGCCTATAACTGCTGTGCACTGCACAGAGTCACTTGTTTGTAGATGTGCAGATCTATAAATTTGATAGACAGACAGGCATAGATAAAATACATTTAGAATTATAAGAATCCTTGGTGCTCTCTCCTTGGTTTTTTTTTTTCAGATGTTTCATTGTTTAACATGATTAGTGTGATGATATGAAAATGCACATCAGGTATATGCATGCATATTTTCCAGGTAGTAAAACTAGACTAAAATCAATACATACATTTTTAATAATCAATTGCTATTATATCTACTGGGAAATGGATATAATGATAGAAGTATCAGTAATACTTTCTGATCCAATTTAAATATTGTTTGGGACTTTTGTCCATTATTTTATTTTCCTTATAAAGTTGATATTTTCTAAGTATGCAGAGATCTGAGGGCAGAAATACTAGCTTGCAAAACCCTATCAGAGGAGGAGGAGTTGGATTTTTCTTTCTTATTTTTCTTTTCATGTACCTTTTATTTGCATGATTTGCCTATTACTGGTTGCAATGAAATAAGAATATAATTATTCATGCCATACTCTGATTGTGTTTTGGAGGAATGGAAAGCTATGGGTCCTAAGGAAAAGCAAAAGATGTGGAAATCTATTTGGCAGCTATAAGTGGGATTTAAGAAACTGGACCTCTCTTTCAAAAGTTGGATCTTTGTCTCTCCTTTTGGTAAAAGAAGATCTAAAACATCTTATGATCTTTGGACAGCCTTGCAATGAACATGGGATTGAGCCAAAAAACACTGTAGTCAAATAGGAAAAGCATGTACTTTTCAATCCAAGTTCAGAAAATTGGACAAAATTAGGAACACATATTTCATATTAAATTATAAAGTATGATAACTACAATAATTCCCACAAAATATTATTTAATTCTTCAATTACATTTAATAATCAGGTTACTACAAAAACAATATGTAATATTTAATGTCAGAAGCCTGTACTCTCCAAGTATTGTATTGTGGCCTTTTTGATGCTTTCCAGCTATTTGAGGTCAATTTGTGGTAAACAATTTTTTTCCATTGTCATGAGCCTTGCAGATGCTCATTTTCTGGGTTGGATGTATTCTGAGCATGAAGAGGATCTATGTAACTGACTTACGCATCCCATAATATGCAGCAGCAAATGGATGGACACATGGTAAGATTGCACTGAAGTGCTCTGCGAAATGTAAGGAAGCAGCCATAAATGGCCAATATGTTGCAAAGATCACATACAATATAAGACTGAATTATTATTTTTTTGGCCAAGCTCACAGGCACTATGGTTCTTAGAGCTTAGTCAAGATTGTCAATTACATGGCACCTCCCTGAGTAGCAATCCTGTGGAGGGCAATAAGGGCAGCAGTTGTGAACAGAGTTAGCAAGTTCACCCTTACACACAGATTGTGCTTTGCAAAGTGCCAAATCAGGTTTTTGTTGCTGGTTGACTAGCCTCTACCATCACATATTGTTAAAAAACATTCAGCCACACAGATTGAAAAAGCCCTTGGGGACAATCTTACAGCTGCAGAAAGTATTATTTCCCACACTGTCAGAGCTCTCTGCTTTTCACATAAGGGAATAATGAGTTGTTGTTGTTTTTAACAATGAACTGTCCTGTTGGTTATATACTGAAGTCTAAGCAATCTTATATACCTGGGGGTTCTGCATCTTACTTGATATGTGTTGTAGAGGTCCTCATTTCAGTAGAAAATATTCCAAGATGTTCCTCAATGAATTCTTCTTAGAGTAGTGGCTGGTTGCCAATTGTGTAATTACTGCAGCTGCACAAACATTTGGGGTCAAAATAATTCATTTTGAACACAAATGTTGGTTTATTCAAGTTTTTGATGAAAAAGTCAACAGTTCAGTATCTTCTCTCATCTCTTATCTTGGGTTTTGTCCAGAATGAATCATGGTTCTAATATGAAAGTAATTGTTTCAGTGTTTCAAGTAATTGTTTCAGGGGAGGGTGACCAATCTTTAGGATCTTTAGGAACTAATCTCAAGCATAACCCCCATAACATCCAATCCAATAAGGAGGTAGAGAGTGATAGAAATGGAGAAAAAGTCAGATACAAGGGAGGAGATATAGGAAGCATATCCAGGGTCAGCCATAAAGGACTCAGCTGCCTTTACACTAATGTATGAAGTTTGGGGAATAAACAGGTTGAACTTGAAGTACTAGTATACAAGGGCAGGTATGATCTAGTTGCCATTACTGAAACTTGGTGGGGTAAAACTTATGTCTGGAATGTACTGATAGAAGCATATAAACTGTTCAAAAGAAACAGCTCTAACAAAAGAGGAAGTGCACTTGTATTATATGTATGAGATCACTAAATCTCTATACAAAATGCATAAACCAAGGACAAAAGTTTCCTAGAATGCATATGGGTTAATATAAAAAGAAAATAAGAATGACATTGCCATAAGTGTAGGCCATCCAACCAAGCAAAAGAAATAGATGCATTTTTTGCTAATCATTTAACAAATGTATGTAGGAAACACACAACAGTAGTAATGGAGGAGTTTAACTATCCTGACATCAACTGGGAGACAAACTCTGCATCAAGTGGGAGATTGAACAGGTTCCTGACCAACCTAGCTGACAAAGTTTAGGTGAGATTTAGAATGACATCTATACTGGACCTAATTGTTACTAACAGAGAAAAAATGATAGAGGTGGTTGAAGATGCAGGAACTTTGAGGGAGAGTGACCAAGAATTAATAGAATTAATATAATTAATTAAGAATTAATATAATTAATATAATTAATATAATGCAGATACAAGCAATAAAATGTAATCAAATCACTGTCTTAGACTTTAAAAGAGCTGATATCAACAGACTTAAAGAGAGCTTGGTAAGGATTCCATGGATGAAAATCTTAAAGGGGAAGACAACTCAGGAAGCTTGGGAACCTCTCAAAACTATGATTATAAAAGCCCAGTCCAGCACAATATCACTGGAGGAAAAAAAAAAGAAATCCAAGAAGAAATCAGCAGGGTTGCATAAAGAACTAATAAACTGAAAGACAAAAAGGGTAAGTACAAAAAATGGAAAGACAGACAGCTAACTAAGGCAGAATACCAGCATATAGCCCAAATCTGCAAAGATGAAGTCAGGAAACCTAAGGCTAAGAATGAACTAAGACTTGCAACAAATGTCAAAAATAATAAAAGTTTCTTTCAACATATAAACAATCATAAAAACATCAAAGGAACAAGATGGCAAGGAACTGACAAATAACAGAGAAAAAGCAGAGCTACTTGATTCTTTCTTTCTCTTTCTTTCTTTCTTTCTTTCTTTCTTTCTTTCTTTCTTTCTTTCTTTCTTTCTTTCATTGCATCTGTCTTCACACAAACACACACACACAAAATAGCCCAACCTACCAAAAACAGAACTGTAAAAAACAAACTAGGAATTCAAATTAAAACAAACAAGATTGGTAAGAGAACACCTGTCCAGTCTAGGTGAGTTCAAATCACCAGGATCTATGGATTACATCCCAGAGTTCTGAAGGACCTGGCAGACATGATCTTGGAACCACTGAATGATATCGTTCAAAGATCCTGGAGCACTGAGGAACTTCCAGAGGACTAGAAAAGAGCTGATGTATTTCCCTTCTTCAAAAAAAAAAAAAAAAAAACAGGTTCAGGAAACTCCAGACCAATGAATCTTACATCAATATCTGAGAAGATCTTGGAAAAGATAATCAAGCAACAGATCTGCAAACACCTAGAAGCAAGCAAAATTATAACCAGCAGCCAACATGAGTTTATCAAAAACAGATCTTGCCAAACAAATCATATTTCATTCTTTGACAAGGTGACTAAATTAGTGGACTAGTGAAATGATGCGGACATAGTACACTTGGATTTCAGTAAGGCATTTGACAAAGTATGCTACAACCTAGTTCTTGGTAAGCTAAAAAAATGTAGGATAGATGGCATCACCACGAGATGGATTTATAACTAGCTGACAAACCACATTCAATGTGCAATCCTTCATGGAACATCTACATGGAGGGAAGTAAGCATGGGGTACCCTAAGGTTCTGTCTTAAGCACAGTATTTTTCAATATCTTAATAAAGGATTTAGATGAAGGAATAGATGGGGAACTCATCAAATTTGCAGATGACACTAAGCAGGCAGGAATAGCCAACACCGCATAAAATAGGCTTAAGATCCATATGGATGTCGACAGACTTGAACACTGGCCCCTATCTATCAAAGTGAAATTCAATGTAGAGAAAAGTAAGGTTTTACACTTAGGCAAGAAAAACCAAATGTACAGGTACAGGTTAGGTGAAACCTGGCTCAAATAACAGTAACTGGAAGAGAGATCTTGGAGTCCTAGAGATTAATCACTTAAATATGAGCCAGCAGTGTGCTTCAGCCACCAAAAAGCCAATGCAATCCTAGGTTGCTTTATCAGAGGGATAGAATCAAGATCATGTGAAGTGTTAGTACCACTTCATAAGGCCTTGGTAAGACCACACTTGGAATAGTACATCAGTTTTGGGCACCACAATGTAAAAAAAGATGTTTAGACTCTGGAAAGGGTGTAAAAAAGAGCAACAAAGATGATTAGGAGGGGCGGGGTGTGTGTGTGGAAGCTAAAGTATATGAATTGGGTATATCTAGTTTAGTGAAAAGAAGGAATGGGGTGACATGATAGCAGTGTTCCAATATTTGAGAGTCTGCCACAAAGAAGAGGGGCTCAACCTATTTCCCAAAGCACAGAATACAAGACAAGAAGCAATGGTTAGAAGCTAACCAAGGAGAGAAGCAACCCAGAACTGAGGAGAAATTTCCTGACAGTGAGTACAACAAACCAGTGGATTTGTGGGTTCTCCATCACTGGAGGCTTTTAAAAATAGATTGGACAGCCATTTGTCTGAAATGGTATAAGGTCTCCTGCTTGAACAGGGGGGTTGGACTAGAAGACCTCCAAGGTCCCTTCCAACACTGTTATTCTGTGTTCATTTAAAAGCTCAATTTAACCATGTATAAATAATGAAAAATAGACTTTCAGAGTTATTTAATTTCCATTATGGTAACAAAATGAGGATCATATGGTTCAGAAAGTGTGGGAATTCACAAGTAGCCCTGTGGTTTCTTGGAACCAGATTCTTAATACTGGGTAAAAATAAGCTTGAATATTCAAATGATTCTTAGTTGCGGGTGCTAAATATTTTTGAGAACCAAATTCCAGATTTACAAATTGAAACATGAAATAGAAATATCTCCTCAGTATATGTGATCTGAGCTTCTCAAAGATGTGAACATCTGATATTCCATCTTGAATTAATTGAAATATAACGGTTTTTTAAATGGCTTTTAAATTGGAGGTTTAAAATTAGATTGAAAGCAATCCTCCCCACTTCTTAAAAAAGACTATATATCCAATTTCAGTTCTATTGTCTTCAGACAGCAGCAGGCTCCAACACTTCATTTCTAATTAAGTAATTTGTCCTTGCATCCCTTTGTCCCCACACAAAATGAAGAATCTGTTTAGATTCTGCTCTTAAATAATGTTTAGATCAGATATGTCAAACACAAGGCCCGGGGGCCGGATCGGGCCCGTGAAGTGGTTTCATGTGGCCCGCGAAGCCATCCTGGAAACAGTGAGGGAACGGCCCCCACTGCCTTGGCCCTGGCCCAGAGACCCCCAGATCTGTCCCACTCCTGCCCAGGCCCCCATAGGCACCCTTGATGTGAACGATGTAGAGCTGGCCACGCCCACCCAGTAGGCCATACGCACTCTAGCCACGCCCACCCAGTAGGCCACACCCACCCAGGCCACACCCACCCGGCCCCCTGAGGGCAACCGCAATGCTGATGCGGCCCTCAATGAAATTGAGTTTGACACTCCTGGTTTAGATCATCCACCTCTAACCTTATGTCCCCCAGATGTGTTGGATGATAAATTCCAGCCACAGCAGTAAAGTCAGGATGCCCTCTTCTACATTGGGAATTATAGATAAAACACCACATAACCAAGCTTGGCTGATCTCAAGAAACTGAGTAGGGTTGGATCTCACTGATACTTGGATAGGCTACTACTAAAAAATATCAAGATTGTAGGGTAGACTGGAAAGTTAAAAAAATAAATATTCATAAATAAGATAGTGGCCATGACTTCTAAATTGCTGGGAAGAAAATGATACAAATGACCCATGAATTCCTATTGATAAACTATAGTATTTTTGTATTTAAATAATTATGAGGTAACCAAATGTTGTGTATGAATGCTTACCTTTCATTCTACTATATTTTAATTAGTCTTCTGACTCCCTGCACTGTTATTAGAATTTAATTGTAAGGAATGTAAATGTAAGGAAAACAGCCTAGTTTTAAATAATTGGAAAACTAAAGGGATCATTGTCGATCATTGTGGCACAGCCACACTTCTCTGTGCATAAATGATTCACCTGTGGAGATGGTTACCAGCATCAAATTCCTGGATGTGCAGCTAACGAGTAGGCTGGTTTGATCTCTCAACAGTGAGAAGTGGGCACAGCAGCACCTGCATTTTCTGCATCGCATGAGAAAACCACATCTTCCTTCTCCTATCCTTATCACTTTCTACAGGGGGATAATCGAGAGCATCACAGTCTGGTTTGGAAGCATCACTGCCTCAGACAGGAAGGCAGTGCAGAGAGTGGTGAGGATGGCTGAAAAGATCATTGGCAGTTCCCTCCCTCCCATCCAGGACATAGTAAATAATAATAATAATAATAATAATAATAATAATAATAATAATAATAATAATAATAATAATAATAATAATAATAATAATAATAATAATAATAATAATAAAGTTGGAAGGGACCTTGGAGGTCATCTAGTCCAACCCCCTGCTCAGGCAGGAAACCCTATACCATTTCAGACAAGTGGTTGGCCAGTCTCTTCTTAAAAACTTCCAGTGTTGGAGCATTCACCACTTCTGGAGGCAGGTTGTTCCACTGGTTAATTGTTCTAACTGTCAGGAAGTTTCTTCTTAGTTCTAGGTTGCTTCTCTCCTTGACTAGTTTCCATCTATTGCTTCTGGTCCTGCTTTCAGGTGCTTTGGAGAATAGCTTGACTCCCTCTTCTTTGTGGCAACCCCTGAGATATTGGAACACTGCTATCATGTCACCCCTCATGCTTCTCTTTGTTAAACTACACATAGCACAGAAGCGTTGTTGGAACAGGGTCCGTAAGATTATCTGGGACACTACACATCCTCTTCACGACCTTTTTTCCTTGTTACCTTCTGGGAGAAGGCTTCATGGTATCCATAGCAGAACATCCAAATTCAGCCATAGTTTCATTCCATACAGCATTAACCTTGTGAACTCTCAAGTTTCCTCCTTCCCTTAAATATTCAAGATGGACAATATTTAATATTTATTTATGTATATATAGGGTGGGTGGGTCTATACATAGATTGTATATAATATGTTTAGGTGTGTGTCATGTATGTGTTTCACTTTGAGAACGGGCAACTAAATTTCATTTTTGATGTGTGCTGTTGATGTGTGCCATTGATATCTTATCTTGTCTTGTCTTGTCTTGTCTTGTCTTGCCTTACCTTACCTTATCTGATTGCTAAAGCTGAAAAAGGAAGCATACACAGAGGGGACAGGGGGAAACCGTGAATCAGCCATTTTCTAGATGGATCATGAGAAAGGGCAAAAATTATGGAACTGATGAATATATCTTCCATACTGTTGGTACCAGCAAGGAAACATCTGAGGAAAACCTGTCCCTATTGCTATCAACATGGCCCTTCGAAGGCCTTTCTGGTTGGCACTTTCTTCCTAAGATTCTCTATCTCTCTTGACCTCTCTTGCTCTGATAGAATAATACCTAGTGATAATTAGCAAAAATATAGAGTGTATAGGGATAGGATATGCAAAGATCACCCAATCTATTTTGAAGTCTGATTTAGAGCTTTCAGAAATGGTTTATTTAGTGCAGGTTAATATGGAATCACAGTGAGGTGGTCACTGACCTCGAGCCAGACATCCTAGAATGTGAAGTGAAGTGGGCCTTAGAAAAACTGAGCAACAACAAAGCTAGTGGAGGTGACAGTATCCCAGCCGAGCTATTCAAAATCTTAAAAGACAATGCAGTAAAAGTGCTACACTCAATTTGCCAGCAAATTTGGAAAACTCAACAGTGGCCACAGGATTGGAAAAGATCAGTTTACATTCCAATTCCAAAGAAAGGCAGTGCCAAAGAATGTTCAAACTATCGCACCATTGCACTCATTTCTCATGCTAGTAAAGTCATGCTTAAAATCCTACAAGCTAGACTTCAGCAGTATGTGGATCGAGAACTACCAGAAGTACAGGCAGGATTTCGAAGAGGCAGAGGAACTAGAGATCAAATTGCCAACATACGCTGGATCATGGAGAAAGCTAGGGAGTTCCAGAAAAACATCTACTTCTGCTTCATTGACTATGCTAAAGCCTTTGATTGTGTGGATCATAACAAACTGTGGCAAGTTCTTAAAGAGATGGGAGTACCAGACCATCTTATTTGCCTCTTGAGTAACCTATATGCGGGTCAAGAAGCAACAGTGAGAACTGGACATGGAACCACTGATTGGTTCAAAATTGGGAAAGGAGTCCGGCAAGGCTGTATACTGTCGCCCTGCCTATTTAACTTATATGCAGAGCACATCATGAGAAAGGCTGGGCTAGATGAATCAAAAGCAGGAATTAAGATTGCCGGAAGAAATATCAACAACCTTAGATACGCAGATGATACCACTCTAATGGCAGAAAGTGAAGAAGAACTAAAGAGCCTCTTGTTGCAGGTGAAGAAGGAGAGTGCAAAACTTGGGTTGAAACTTAACATTAAGAAAACCAAGATCATGGCATCCGGCCCTCTCAATTCCTGGCAAATAGATGGGGAAGAAATGGAGGTAGTGACAGATTTTATTTTCCTGGGCTCCAAGATCACTGCAGATGGGGACTGTAGCCAAGAAATTAAAAGACGCTTGCTCCTCGGGAGGAAAGCCATGGCAAATCTAGACAGCACACTAAAAAGCAGAGACATCACCCTGTCAACAAAAGTGCGTATAGTCAAGGCTATGGTCTTCCCAGTTGCAATGTATGGCAGTGAAAGTTGGACCATAAAAAAGGCTGAGCGCCAAAGAATTGAGGCCTTTGAACTCTGGTGCTGGAGAAGACTCCTGCGAGTCCCTTGGACTGCAAGGCGATCAAACCGGTCAGTCCTAGAGGAGATCAATCCTGACTGCTGTTTAGAAGGCCATATCCTGAAGCTAAAACTCAAATACTTTGGCCACCTAATGAGAAAGAAGGACTCACTGGAGAAGAGCCTAATGCTGGGAAAGATCGAGGGCAATAGAAGAAGGGGACGACAGAGAATGAGGTGGCTGGATGGAGTCACTGAAGCAGTAGGCGTGAGCTTGGATGGACTCCAGAGGATGGTGGAGGACAGGAAGGCCTGGAGGAATGTTGTCCATAGGGTCGCGATGGGTCGGACACGACTTCGCAGCTAACAACAACAACAACAATATGGAAGAGGTCTGACCTGATGCATTGCCTCAAATGACATTCAGAGAACCAATACTCCCTCCTGAATGTGATCTTCCAAGGTTGAATGAAAAGTTTAGGAGACAAATTACTGTTTTTTCTTTTTTTAAATAAGAGGAAATAAGGGAAATAAAAGGGGTGGGACCAGGACAAGTATGCGTAGGACACTATTTCAGGGTCTAACACTTGCAGTCTTTATTGAATTTATTGAATTAAAGGTTCTGTAGCAAATTTAATTCTTCCCTAAAGTGAATGTGCTACTGTATGGCTTCAAACATTATGACCTATTACATATCAGACTATATGAGATGAGATTTTAAAGTCTGCTTTGAATCTCATTCTTACGCCAAGCCACATTACACAACATTCTAACCATCACCAAGAAAATATTTAATAAGGACAAACAAGCTAAGGAAATTGGAAAAAGAAAAACAAGGCATTTCCAAATGAAAAAATGTAATACATTTTCTCCCTAAACCCTTCTTACATCTGGAACATAACAGTCTGGAATTTGTCTCTCTTCTCATTTTTGCTGTTGAATAATATTCTTCTATCTCAGTTTTTCTATGGGTGTGTTTTGAAGCTCTACCAGTGAGAGCTAAGCTTTTGCAGAGAAATCTGCAGGTGTCTATTTCATCTTTATTTTCAAAGGAGGAGATCCCTGGTGAGAGAAAACACCATCCTGGTCTAGAGAAATGGCATGTTTTAGATGTGCAGTTTTTGAAATTGGGGAAAGAAATAAAGGGGAAAAAACCAACAAGAAACTTGAAATTAGATAACTATTCAGCAGGAATATGCTGCTTCCTAGGTTAACAAATGATTCTATTTTATTAGCCACTACAAAAAAGATGAAGGAAGGAAGGAAGGAAGGAAGGAAGGAAGGAAGGAAGGAAGGAAGGAAGGAAGGAAGGAAGGAAGGAAGGAGGAAGGAAAGAAGGAAGGAAGGAAGGAAGGAAGGAAGGAAGGAAGGAAGGAAGGAAGGAAGGAAGGAAGGAAGGAAGGAAGGAAGGAAGATATTAGAGTATTTCCCCAATCTGAAATCCTCTAAATATGTTCCGATAGACACTACAGGATAAAGAAACGATGCTCTGCAACCAAAGTTAATACTGTGAAGATATCAATTTAAAAATATAAAAATAAAGGAAATGGAGGAAAAATGTACTTTCAGTTTTGTAAGATTGTGTTATTTAACTTTACAATTACCACCAGATGGATTCGTAGCTGGCTGACAGGCCGTACTCAGCGTGTGGTCCTCAATGGAACCGCATCTACATGGAAGGAAGTGTGTAGTGGGGTGCCCCAGTGCTCTGTTCTGGGCCCAGTGCTCTTCAATATCTTCATTAATGATTTGGATGAGGAGA
>JAKJMR010016062.1:4455-20908 GCA_024449315.1 Daboia siamensis
GAAGGAAGGAAGGAAGGAAGGAAGGAAGGAAGGAAGGAAGGAAGGAAGGAAACCGTTAACACCATCCAAACATCCACATCTGCCTATCTCAGGTCCTTTGGAAGGACTCAATAGGTAGACAAAAATTCCAAATCCAGTCTACACATCTGGCTGTGTGATGAACCATAACACACACCACTGGCATTGACAAAATTCCCACCAGTCAATTGCAAAAGGCGGCATGACTTGGAACAGCTTCCTTCCATGCATCAATCCATCCATCCCAGCTTCCATCCATCCATCCCAGCTTGCTTCCTTCTTTCCATCCATCCATCCATGCTTGCTTGCTTCCTTCCAACCATCCCAGCTTCCATCCATCCATCCCAGCTTGCATCTATCCATCCCAGCTTGCTTGCTTGCTTCCTTCCATCCATCCCTCCATCCCAGCGACCATCAACACTATCAGACAACAACACCTGCCCATCCCAGGTCCTTGGGAAGGACTCAATAGGTGGACCTAGATGCCAAATCCAGTCTAAACATCTGGCCATAATAATAATAACAACCATCGGCGTTGACAAAAATCCCTATCGGTCAATTGCAAAAGGCAGCGTGACTTGGAACAACTTCCATCCTGCCGTGAATACCTTGACCGGCATCCAAAATCCACATCTGCCCATCCCAGCTGCTTGGGGAGGACTTGACGGGAAGATTAAAAATGCCACAAAGCCATAATAACTGTGGCTGCAGATGCACTTTCTTTCCTGGCTGAGGAATTCTGGGAGTTGAAGTCCACAAGTCATAAAAGGGCCAAGTTTGAAGAGCCCTGTCTTAGACCTAAGTCTCCCAAGCGTGGCCCCTTTAAGGCAGGGGTCTCCAACCTTGGCAACTTTAAGACTTGTGGACTTCAACTCCCAGCATTCCTCAGCCAGCCTGCCCGGCTGAGGAATTCTGGGAGTTGAAGTCCGCAAGTCACAAAAGGGCCCTGCTTTATAAGAATCACACAATCTTCACCCCATCACCAACCAGCAAAGAAACCTCCATACAATTGTTACACGACTTCAAACGCTTCAAACGCTGACCCAATCCTGCACCCAAACACGAAATTAACACGTGTGGCCTCAAAAATCACCTCAGCGGGGGAAACAGGCTGCCCTTAAAAAGCCCAGGGTTGCAGGTAGTCCTCGGCTTACGACTACAAAGGGAGCCCAAAATTTCCCTTGCTGAGCGAAGACAGGTGTTTTAACTTTTGTCCCATTTTACGACCTTTCCTGCCCCCATTGTTAAGTGAATCGCTGCGGAACTGAAGTCAGTCGCAGCGAACCTGGCTTGCCCCGCTGACTTTGCTTGTCAGAGGTTTTATGACCACGATGGAGCCCAAAATTTCCATCGCTAAGTGAGACATGTGTCAAGGGAGTTTCCCCCCCCCACTTTACGACCTTTCTTGCCATGGTTGTTAAGTGAGTCATTGCCGTTAAGTTAGCAACACGGTTGTTAAGTGAATCTGGCTTCCCCATTGACTTTGCTTGTCAGAAGGCCGCAAAAGGGGGATATCCCAGGAAACTGCAACCGTCATAAATACGAGTCCGTTGCCACGGGTGTCCGAACTCTGATCTCATGACCATGTGGGGAGGGTGCCAGGGTTGTCAGTGTGGAAAACAATCCTAAGTCAGTCTCCTCAGTCCGGCGTTGTAACTTCAAACGGTCACTAAACAAAACAGTCGTAAGTCGAGGACTACCTGTACAGGATCGCCTACTTTCTTTTAAAGACTCCTGTCCCCCCGCCTAATTAAGGGGTTCCGCCTTCCCCAAAACGTCCAATCACACCTGCACAACGAAAACCTGGATCTTTCAGCCCTGCTAAAAGTTGTGGTGACATTCACACAACTTGTTTTACTGCGACGGATTTCCTACCTGGAAGGGAGGGGAGCTCAGAAATGGAAGGATCCCACTTCTCACCCGCTGAAATGCCAGGATTAAAGGCTAAGCATCTCCTCACACCGGGAGACAGAGAAACTGGCGGCGTCTCCTTCACACATTTTGCGAAACCCACAGGTGTGTTGTCATCGCGCATGTGATGGGAAGAGGACGATGAGGCACCGTGAAAGATCCTCACAAGGCAGGTGACCTCAGCGGTGTGAGCCATCAGAGGGCAAGTCAAGTCTTGCAACTGCCCTGGCATGCTTGACATGGTTCTGGAATGGGGCGGGGAACCCCGAGGTCATCTAGTCCAGCCCGCTTGCTCAGTGCAGGGGATGCTAAATAATTTGGGGCAGAGGGCAATCCAGACTGAGGAACAATCACCTACTGGGGCCCTAACTTTTATTTTACTGGCTGATAGCCCCAAGCGTCACAATATTTCTCCACTTTTTCTTTTAATTCATTCATTTGTTTTTCTATTCACCCACCATGTTTCAAACGATTCTTGGTGGCTTACAAAACACCCCTAAAAATACATTTAAAACGTCCAGAAAAGTGAAATAAAAAAGTAAAGCAAATCTGACTACTACTTATACAGGTTTTCCTTGAATTACAACTGTTCGTTTAGTGACTGTCTGAAATGGCAGCAGCATTGGGGGGGAAAAAAAAAGCCTTACGACCGTTTTTTACACTTACGACTGTGACGGCCTCCCCAGGGTCATGTGATCAAAAACTGGGTACTTGGCGACTGCTAAGTATTTATGACAGTTGCAGCATGTGATCGCTATTCGTGGCAAGCAAAGTCAATGGGGGAAAGCTGGATTCACTTATCGACCGCATGACTGTGGCGAAAACCAAGGTTGTAAAATGGCGTACAACTCATTTTAACAACTGCCTTGCTTAACTGGAGAAAATTCGGAGCCCAACTGTGGCTGTAAATTGAGCATTATTTGTAACACACAATTCATCATCCATCCATTTACCCATCCATCCAATAATCACCCATCCATTTATCCATCTATCCATCCATTTATTCATCCATCATCCAGCCATTTATCCATTTATTCATTCATTTATCCATCCATCATTCATTCATCCCTTTATCCATCCATCATTCATCCATTTATCCTTCATTCATCCATTACCCATTTATCCATCCATCCATTTATCCATCATTCATTCATCCATTTGTCCATTTATCCATTCATCCAACATCCATTCATCTATCCATCCGTTTATCCATCCATCCACTTATCCATCATTCATTCATCCATTCATCTATCCATTTATCCATCCATCCAATACGCCACCCATCTCCCTGAAAATGGTGATTTTGGAGTTTACAGATCTTAAAAAGACAAATAGAAAAAGAATTATTTTTTTTTAAACCATGCAACTTGGGGGGGGGGGAGCTAAAATACATCGCTGGCAACAGTCTTCAACTCTTTTGGAAACGCTTCAGTTTTTAATAGTTATATAGAAACCACAAAGACCATGTTCCAATATCTAGGGCAGGGGGGTCTCCAAACGTGGATGTGTGGACTTTAATTCCCAGAATTCCCCAGCCAGCTTGGCTGGCTGGGGAATTCTGGGAGTTGAAGTCCACATATCTTAAAGTGGCCACGGCTGGAGACCCCTGATCTAGGGGGAGGCTACCAGTGCCCTAGCCGAGAACCCCCACCCATAGCTTTCCACCTCATCCATTTGTGGGGAGCCTCTAGCAAGTTCTCACAGGAAACTGAGTCAGGCACCTCAAAACCAGTTCAAGAGGAGAACACACAACACCTCCAAACATTAAAAACCAGCATCACACAATTACATTCAGAAGCGAGGAGACCCACTTATAACCTATTTGTTTAGCGGCCTTTCGAAGTAGCGACAGCCCTGAAAGAGGTGACTTAAGGACGGTCCTCACACTTACGACCATTGCAGCAACTCCAGTCACATGATCAAAACTGGGGTGCTGGGCCACTGACTTGTACTTACGACTGTTGTTAATATCCCAGGGTCACCTGACCACCATTTCCTAGCTGGCATCCAACAAAGTCAACGGGGGAGGGGAGGGGGGAGATTCGCTGAACGACATGTGATCCGCTTAACGACTGCAGCGATTCATTTAATAACCGTGGCCAAAAAGAAAAGGTCATAAAATTGTGGCATGAAACTCATTTAACAACCAGCTTGCTAGCTCAGAACTGTGGTCGTAAATGTGAGGACTACCTTGGAAAGCTGGTTTAAGCTAGCCAGCATTCAGGCGGTTACTTTCTGGATCATGTGATGTCTTTAGATGATCCTTAAGAGCAAGCTCAGTTTAAGGATACAAGCACTCACTGGCCAGGCCTCGAGTTACAATCACAACATCCTTGTAAGGTGGGACAATATCCATGCCACCATGCTGCACATAAAAATGTGGGTGCTCAGGGCAAAAAGATCACATCTGAGACACACAGTGTTTCCTTTCACACAATACAGCTAGTCCCCAACTTACAACAGTTCGTTTAGTGACCATTCAACGTTACAATAGCATGAAAAATGTGACTTATGAGTTTTTCCAGTTATGATCTTTGAAGCAGCCCCATCATCACGTGATCCAAATTCGGACACTCGGCAACTGACTCATATTTATGATGGTCGTAGAGTCCCCCGGGATCATGGGATCCCCTTTTGTGACCTCCTGACAAGCAAAGCCAATGGGGAAGCCGGATTCAATTAACAACCCTGTTATTCATTTAACAACTGCAGCGATTCACTTAGCAACGGAGGCAAGAAAGATTGTATAAAATGGGGCAAAGCTCTAGCAACGGAAATTTTGGGCTCAATTTTGGTCCTAAGTCAAGGACTACGTGTACGCTGCCCCCTTTCTACATTCGCGCAAACCCCCCCCCCAATAATCTATTAACAACCTGGATGCAACACGGCTGCATTAATGTGGCAGCCTGCAATTTCCTGACATTAAACCGAGATCCGGCACCCAAAACATTCCCCAAGGCAGGGAGCATGCGGAATGTCACACGTCACACATATGAGGTCACAACCCTGGTCCTTTGCACCAACCTAAGAGGCATCTTTCGCAGGGGGAGCCCCACAATGTGGGCGACAACATGGGTGTGAACCGGAGGCCCACAACCAAAGCTTCTGATGCAGCAGAGCTTGGGACACTTTGCAATCACCAACTTCTCCAAACAAACTTGGACAGTAACATGTGCAAAAAAACCCACACCTGATCTTCGTGTGTGTGTGTGTGTGTGTGTGTGTGTCATTGTGTGTTTCTGTGTGTGTTTGTGTCCCAGCTCCCTGATTTCAAGCCAAACCCCGCCACTTGACGCCTTGTGTGGACCCCACCAGCCGGACTCCCTGATCTGCCAGCTCTGGAACTCCCTAGGCGCTGCACAGACCCCTTGCGGGCAGGGACCCATGGTGCACCGCCGCCCGCCTGTTCTTTTCACCGGGACTTTTCTGCTTTTCCCTCTATCTGGCTTGGGCTAGGAAGCTGCCAAGATCCTGGGCCGTCCCACAGGGTGGGGAAAACAAGGCTGGCAACTCAGCCGGTGCAACTGGTTTGCAACTCCCGCGCCTGGCGAAGGGAGAAAGGCAGGCTTTTTCCCGAGGAATCTCCTGCCTCCTTGCTGTAACTCACCATTTGCATCCCATCCGGAAGGGCTGGATTATGGCGCAGGTGGCCACTTGCCCGTCCAGCGGCACATCTGTCCAGTAGTTCCTCTCTCTCTCTTGTCTCGCTCGCCCAGCCAGGCTGCCTCGCTCCCGATTGGCCAGCCGGTCACATGACCATGACTTCACCCATCCTGGCATGCATGCGAGGAGGAAGGTGACCACTCGTTGCTTAGCAACACGGGGTGGGTAGACGGGGGGGGGGGGGGTTTGGGCCTTGGCACCCGGCCCGGCGCGGCCCCCCGGGGGGGGGGGGGGGCGGGCAATTGTGCAGGCGGTTTTCCCTGGGTTGCAAAGACACCCACACACAAACACACAAGACGCTTGAACCCTGGAACTGCCCCCCCCACCCAGAGGCCTTCCGAAAGACGGGCACCGCTGCCGGGCATCGCGCGGGGCCAACTCTATCCTTGCAAAAAGCTGCAAAACGGATTTGCATCCGATCGACAAATCCCAAAAAAACGGCGACGTCAGCCGACAGGGTGGGTGGAGGCTGGATCTCCCTGGGCAAAAAAAAAAGACCGGGGGGGGGGGGGGGGGCGCGGGGGGAGAAACGGCATGCAGAAGAGCTGCCAGCTTGGGGGTGGGGTCTGCTGAAGGCCCCTCCCCCTTTTGGTCTCACCTGTTGCCTCCCAATAACAAGGGATGCAGCCCATCCGCCCGGAGAGTTCCCACGCTGGGTCTGCAGGACGGGGGGTAGAAAAAAAACACGCACAATGACGGCCGCACAATCCAGGATCAACTGGGCTGCCCGGGATCAAAAACCTGAACCTGGCTAGTTTAGGGTTTGCTATTCTTGCTCGCTTCTCTGGTTCATACAGGGCTACGACCTCAAGCGGAACATTTGTTGAGTTTTGTTCCCCTTGACGATCTTCCTTGCCACAGCTGTTTTAAGTTATTAATTTAGGAACACGGTTAATTTAGTTAATTTAGCCACATCCTTCAGTGAATCCGGCTTGCCCCATTGACTTTGGCTTGTCAGAAGGTCACCAAAGGGGATTCGCGTGACCTCGGGACACTGCGACCGTCGTAAACGTGAACGAAATTGCCAAGCCAATCTTGGCCAACTTTTGATCACGGGGCCATGGGGATGCGGCAACGGCCCTACGTTATGAAAACTGGTCGCAAGTCACTGAGCGCCGCTGTCACTTTGAACGGTCACTAAACGAACTGTTGTAAGTCAAGGACTAGCTGTATTGTGATTTCCCCACCCCCCTCAACACTCACATTTTTATGTGCATGGCATGGATATTGTCCTACCTTACAAGGAATAGAACAGAACAGAATAGGAATAATGAGGAATAGAACAGAACAGAATAGAACAGGAATATAAAATAGAATGTGGAGTGGAGTGGAATAGAGAATACAGAATAAAATATAGAATATAGAATATAGAATAGAATAGAATAATCAAATAGAATACAATATTGAACAGAATAAAATATAGAATAAAATATAGAATATAGAACAGAAAGAACAGAACAGAAGCTGGAAGGGACCTTGGAGGTCTTCTAGTCCAACCCTCTGCTCTAGCAGGATGTTGGGATCATACTGAGGCCTGGCTAGCTAGTGCTTGAACGGTCACTAAATGAACTGTTGTAAGTCAAGGACTACCTGTATGGAGCTAGCTAAGTTTGTTTATATCCTGCCTTCACATTGTTTTTGCAAAGAACTCAAGGTGGCGAACACACTTTCTATTTTCCCTAGAACAACAACCCTGTGAGGTGGGTTGTGCTGAGAGAAAGGGAGGGGTCGGAGAACTAGCCCCAAGTCATCCATTTTTCACACTTATAACCATTTCTCAGCCTTATGACCACTCCAGCATTCCCCGCGGTCACGTGATCAACAATGCAGACACTGGGCAACTGACTCGTATTTACGACAGTCGCAGTGTCCCCCAGGGATCCCCTTTTGTGATCTCCTGACCAGCCAAGTCAATGGGGAAGCCAGATTCACTTGACAACCTTGTTACTAACTGGAGTGATTCACTTCACAACGGTGGCGAGAAAGGTCATAAAACGGGACAAAACTCACTTTAACCTTTGTCTCGCTTAGCAAGAGAAACGCTGGGGTTCCATCGTGGCTGTTAAGGCAAGGACTAGCTGTAATGGTCTGACCGAATACCGTACGTCAGAATTTAAGAGTCGCAAGGCACCTTAGAGATCAACTAGTCCAACCCGCCCCGAACAATGCAGGAATTGCAGTACGTTAATCCCTTGGCTCGTCACTCGGCTGTGAAAGGCCTGCATTGGCTAGGAGGAAGAAGCTGCAACCATTGTACAACACTGGAAGGTCCCATGTGGGCCCCTGGTCCTCTGGCACGTCCATGTCTACGCAGCTAGTCCTCAATTTACAGCCACAAACTGGAACCAGAATGTCCATTGATAATAAGCAAGGCAGGTGGTTCAATGAGTTGCCCCCAATTTTATGACTTTTTTTTGCCATGGTGGCTAAGTGAACTCGCAGTTGTTAAGTGAATCACAAGGTCGTTAAATGAATCTGGCTTTCCCACCCACCCCCAGCCCCATTGACTTTTGCTTGTCGGAAGCCAACTGGGTTAGGTCACAAATGGTGATTACTCGGCCCTGGGCAGGTGCAACTGTTGTAACGACATTCTGGATGACCCAAGCGCCTGAGTTTTGATCATGCAACTGTTAAGGATGCCACGACGGTCGTTAAGTGTGAGGACGGACTCCACTGCATTGTGCTGGGGTTGCAAAATTGGGCACTTCACTTAACGGCAGCCTTGCTTAGCAATGGAAACTCTGCAGCTCCCAGCTGCGGCCATTCAGACGAGGCCTGCCTAAATACACAACAGTCAGAGAAGTCCCTGGCTTCTCCTGCCTGAGCAAGGGGTTGGACTAGAAGACCTCCAGGGTCCCCTCCAGCTCTGGTGATGTTGTGTCACCGGAAGCAAGCAAGAAGTCTCTGCTTTGAAATTCAACGGTTGCCTCCGGCCGCAACAAATCTTGTTTTGTTCACTTTTCACGTTTTGCTGAACTGCAAACGAAGCTGGGGTAGCCATTTCCATTAATTACCGCATTGACTGTGCGCTACATTTAATACGTAAAAGCTGCCTTGAACCCGATTTGGTTTCAGGCAGAAGTAGGCAAATCTCATCAATAAATATTGGCGGCATCACGTTCCAAGCAGGGATCTAGTAGCCCAAGTGCGGCTGGGATCGACCGATCAATCTATCGGAACAGAGCTGGAAGGGACCTTGGAGGTCATCTAGTCCAACCCCCTGCTCAAGCAGGAGACCCTATACCATTTCAGACAAGTGGCTGTCCAGTCTCTTCTTAAAAACTTCCAGGGATGGAGCATTCCCAATTTCAAGTGGCAAGCTGTTCCACTGGTTAATGGTCCTCACTGTTAGGACGTTTTTCTTTAATTCCTGGTTGCTTCTCTCCTCGATTAGTTTCCATCCGTTGTTTCTCGTCCTGCCTTCTGGTGCTTTGGGGAACAAACTGACTCCACTCTTCCTTTATAACCACGTTACTGACTTAACCGCAGTGATTCACTTAACAACAGTGGGAAGAAATGTTGTAAAATGGGGCAAAACTCACTTAACCTGAGGTCCAGAAATTTTGGCTTCAGATGCGGCCATCCGTCGGGGACTAACTGTATTATTATTATGATTATTATAACTTTCTCCAGCTTTTTGATAGGTAACTCAACGTAAGGACAACTGAATATATTGTCATTTAATTACAGGCAGTCCTCAGCCAATCAATCAATCAATCAATCAATCAGAAGAGAGCTGGAAGAGACCTTGGAGGTCTTCTAGTCCAGCCCCCTGCTCAAGCAGAAGACCTTAGACCATTCCAGACAAGTGGCTGTCCAGTCTCTTCTTCAAAGCCTCCAGTAATGAAGCAGCCAGAACGTCTGGTGGCAAGTAGTTCCACTGGTGAATTGTTTCTCCTTAGTTCCAGGTTGCTTCTCTCCTTGATTAGTGTCCATCCGTTGCTTCTTGTCCTGCCTTCTGGTGCTTTGGAGAATAGGGGGACCCCCCCTTCTTCTTTGGGGCGGCCCCCCTAGTCCTTCTTTTCTCTAGTCTAGCCAAACCCAAATCCTGCAATTCTTCTTCACATGTTTTAGTCTCCAGGCCTTTGATCATCTTAGTTGCTCTTCTGTTGATCAACCAGCTTCTCCTTCTTCATAGCTCTGCCCAGACTGGGGTGTGGAAATGGATCCTGACAGCTGATCACTGACTTTAGATCTTGCAAGAAAATCTGTTTCTTCCAGCGCCCACCCTGCCAGGTTGGACAACACTCCAGCAGCTTAACATTTACATTCCTGGAGGACTTCCGGGTGGCAAGGCTCCGTTGAAGACAGCCATTTCAGCTGTCAGCCCCGTTGTCTCCGTAGAGCCGCCAAAAACAGCGAGAGAAGAGGAGGGGGTGAGCTCCCAGGCAGCTCCCCTAGACCGCCAGAGTTGAAACTCTGGTGGTTGAAGGGTGTGAGCCCCCCCCCCCCTCCCGAAGCCTGAGTTTGCTCCGGACTCCGGGATGCCTCTGCTCCAAGGCTTTGGAGCAGAGCAGGACGCTGCAACCATCCCTGCCAGCGAGAGTGAACTTTGGATTACTTGGATGCAGGCACAGCTGTACAGGAGGATGCTGTAATAGCAAGTATCTGAACTTTAACTCAGTAAACTTTGTGGAAAATTTGCAAGCGGTGCGGAAAGTGAAAGTGCGCAATAGAATTAAGTGGTGTGAAAATGGCTACCAAGTCAACTGATGTTCCTAGAAGGGCGGGGGCCTCGCCAGTTCAGCAATCTTCATTACAGGCTCTAATGCCCCTTCCTCCGGCACCCGCACCCGCACCCGCTTTAACAATAAAAGACTTGCAGGATGTTTCGCAAGAGGCTTTGAAAAAAAATCTCAGCAATTAGCGGAGCTTATTGAGGAGAAGAATACAGAAATAAGGGCAGACATTTTGTTTGCATTTCAAGGAATGGCTGTTTGTATTGAACGCTTGGATGAGAAAGTGGAAGAACTTAAGTCAAAATAATATCAGATTAGATGCCAAAATGATGGATGCTGAAACAGTGATGGAAAAGATTGATGTCGATTTAATACCAGTGCAGTATCGAGAGGTGGAGAAAGATCCTAAGGAAAATTTGAAAAAAGTATTTTCAGAAGCTCTTGAACAGATTCTGGGGCGTTCAGCAGAAGATATTATGGTGGATATAGATAAAATATTTCACTTTAATTCCTGGATTGCAAGACAAAGGAAGCTACCTAGAGATGTGGTGGTTTATTTTACAAAGAGAGCAATTAGAAATGAGATTATTCAAGCCTTTTATAATAACAAATTTACAGTTGCAGAGCAAGAAGTTTTAATTTTGAAAGAGATCCCTCCAAGAATTTTAAGGAGAAGGAAAGAATTTGCTTTCTTGGCAGAAGAATTAAGGAGACGGGATATCCAGTTTAGATGGGAGATCCCAGTAGGTATAGTGGTGATGCACGCAGGCACGAAATATCGTCTTATCACAGTTTTACAGGCATGAGATTTTTATGCTAATATTTTGAAGGCAGGTCCTCCACCATCCACGGAATTTAAAAGAAGGAATGGTGAAGGAGAGCGTCAGTTACGAAATATACAAGGAGCTGAAGGAGTTACGCAGTCGAAAGATGGAGAACTTCAGCAAATTACAGGAGTGGATCAGATTTCAGTACCAACGGGACGAGGTCAGAGACCAAAGAATGACACGCGCTGCAGCTAGACGAATGAGACAAGAGCAAGAACAACAGAGAGCCATGACTACATCTCAAAAACTTACTTATAGTGAAGCAGTGGGAGGAGTGAAGCCAAAGAGAGTGCAGGTGATTTTGGAAGAGGCGCTCCAAAAGCTTCAGGTCGCAAAAGATGGCGACAAAGCTTCTAACCTGGAATGTTAACGGTTTAAATTCACCACATAAAAGAAAGAAAGTATTTCAATATCTAAAGCAATTTAAAAATGATGTTATTTGCTTACAGGAAACACATATTCGAGCAGTTGATCAAAAGTACTTGATAAAACTTTAGGTTGGACACACAGTTTATTGCCTCTGCTCCTGACAAGAAAAATGGAGTTGTTATTTATGTCAAGAATACTTTAACAGCGAGCTTAATTGAAGCAGATAAACAAGGAAGATATGTTATAATTGAACTATTAATAGAAGGCAAGAAAACACTTTTGGTTGGATTATATGCTCCTAACCAGCAGCAAGGAGATTTTTACAATTTACTACACAGCAAGATTATTCAGTGGGATTATAAATCTTGTATCCTTATGGGAGATTGGAATGGCGTCTTGGATGTACAAATGGATAAGAGAGGTCTTTTCAGAAGTACGCCAAGTCATGCTAGACTGCCTAAATCTTTTTTTGAGATGAAGGATGACTTGGAATTGAGAGATGTTTGGAGAGAAAGGAATTTGCAAGAAAAAGACTTTACTTTTTTCTCTGATAGGCATCAATCTTTTTCCACGATTGATTTCGTACTAATTACTAATGACTTTTTTTCTAGGATTAAGAAGATTAAGATTTGTCCAAGAACTATATCTGATCATAGTCCAGTATGGTTGGAGATAGAAAAAGATAATGGAGACAGACGGTCTTGGCGTTTAAATGAAAATTTGTTTAGATATCAGGAAAATGTGGAAGAGTGTAAAAAACAGATGAAAGAATTTTTTAAAATTGATATGCATAAAGGTACCCCTGTTGAGATGGTTTGGGATGCAAGTAAAGCTTATATGAGAGGAGTATTAATATATTTGAATAATAAACATAGACGTAAATTGGAATTTAAGAGGAAAGAATTAGAGGAGGAAATTAAGAAAAAAGAAAAGGCTTTAATTCTGAATCCATCTGATGGGAAGATTAAAGAGGTAATTACTTTATTAAGAGGTCAGTTTGATATGTTAATGGAAGATCAAGTGGCAACTAACTTACCGTATGCCAGACATAATACTTTTTGTAATGCTAATAAACCGGGTAGGTGGTTAGCCTACTTGTTAAGGAAGAAACAAAGAGCTTGTAATATAGATAGAATATAAGGGTAAAGTAGTGTATCAGCAGAGTCTTATTAAAAAGACTTTTGTTGATTTTTATTCTAAGTTGTATGTTAGAGATAAGATTAGAGATGTGGATATAGATGGATATTTGTTGGAAGCTAATATTCCTGTCCTTACACAAGAACAAAAGGGATGAATCAATTGATAAGAAATTCTTTTAGCAATTAAACAATTAAAAGTGGGTAAAGCACCGAGAACTGACGGTTTGACTGCCGTTTATTATAAAAATTTACAGTCAGAAATGGCGGAACCTTTAAGAGAATTAAGACAATTCAATTGGGAGGAAAGTGCCTCCATCGTGGAAAACAGCCTTTATTTTGTTGATTCCAAAGGAAGATCAGGATGCCACCCAAGCCAAAAACTACAGACCAATATCGCTTTTAAATACTGATTATAAGATATTTGCAAAAATTTTAGCTAATAGATTAATGAAGGTAATGCAGCAAGTGATTCATAGTGATCAAACTGGATTTATAAGTGGTAGACAAATGAAGAATAATGTGAGACATATTCTAGATTTATTGGAATTCTTGGAAAGAAATAATCAGGTCCCCGCAGCGCTGATCTTTTTGGATGCTGAAAAAGCCTTTGATCAATTGGATTGGCAATTTTTGATGAAAGTATTGGAGAAAATGGAATTTGGGGAAATTTTTTTACAACCTATTACAACCTATATCAGAAGCAAACAGCTCGTATAATAGTAAACAATAGTTTGACAAAAACATGTAATATTGAAAAGGGTATAAGACGGGTGTCCATTGTCACCCTTATTGTTTGTTTTAACATTGGAAATATTACTGATTAAAATTCGAGATTCAAATAAAATTAGGGGAATTCAAATAAGAGATCAGGATTATAGATTGAGGGCGTTTGCGGACGACCTGGTTATTACAGTAAGTCAACCGACTTACTCAGTTGTAGAGTTGATGGAGATAATAACGTCATATGGGAAAGTTTCTGGATTTAAGATAAATACACAAAAAACTAAAATACTGACTAAAAATATGACTATAGAACAAAAGGTTGCTCTAGAAGAGTTAACGGGATTTGAAATAGTTAAAAAGATTAAATATTTGGGGGTTTATCTATCAGCTTCAAATGTGAAGTTATATAAGAATAATTATGAAATGTTATGGGTAAAAATACAAAAAGAACTAGACAGTTGGAAAAAACTACAATTATCTTTACTGGGAAGAATTGCAGCAGTGAAAATGAATGTTTCGCCAAAATTTTTATTTTTGTTTCAAATGATACCTATCCTTAAAAAGGATTTAAATTTGGAGGAATGGCAAAAAGGTATTAATAAATTTGTTTGGGCAGGGAAAAAGCCACGAGTTAAATTTAAGACAATGCAAGATACGCGTGAAAGAGGTGGTCTTAAAATGCCTAATTTTAAATTATATTATGAGGCTGCTGCTTTGTCATCGATAAGTGACTGGTTTAATTTAACACAAGGGAGATTATTAAATCTCGAGGGTTATGATTTGTTATTTGGTTGGCATGCATATCTATTGTATGATAAGAAGGTGGATAATGTGTTTAAGATACATATATTAAGGTATGCTCTGTTGCGAGTCTGGAAAAAGTATAGACATAAGTTAAATTATAAGATACCAATTTGGACAATACCTAAACACGCAATAGAAAATATAAATGTGGGATTTAAATATGATGAGACTACGTATAAGGAAATCTTAAGTTTAGAAAAGAATGTATGGCAATTAAAGCCATATAATATTTTAAAAGAAGAAAAGATTGTACAAACTTGGTTCCAGTATGGGCAGTTACAGGCAAGATGGAAAGAGGACCAGAAAGTTGGTTTTTCGATGATTGATGAAAATTTGGTAAAACAAATCAGAGATCAAGGTCAAGCACATATAAAAAGGATATATATTGCATTGATAGAAATTGACTCAGAAACGGAACTTGTTAAAGATTATATGATAAAGTGGGCCCAGAATTTTCAAAAGGTTATACCAATGGATACTTGGGAAAAGATTTGGGTTAGAAATGTAAAATTTACTCAGGCCCAAAATTTAAAGACAGAATTTTTATAAAATGTTTTATAGGTGGCACTTAGACCCTAAAAAATTAGCAAGTACGTATCCGAACTGCCAGCCCAAATGTTGGAGGTGTGGTTGTGAGGACGCAACGTATTTTCATATATGGTGGACTTGTAAAAAGGTTAAAGCTTTTTGGATTAAAATTTGGTAGAATATGCAAAAGATATTTAAGAAAAGGATAAAGTTTTCTCTGCAATTGTTTTTATTGGGTATTATTACAGATATTGCTGTTACAGATATTAAGTTGATGTTGAATTTAATTACGGCAGCGAGACTTTTAGTAGCGCAATATCGGAAGAAGGAGGAACTGCCGACTATAGAAGAGTGGACTTTGAAAGTTTCCAACTTGGCGGAAATGGCAAAGATTTCAGCATATTTGAAAGACCAATCGCAACAGAGATACATTGTGGAATGGAGAAGATGGATTGAATATATTCAGAATAAATATGAGACTAAAAAGTTTCATTTAGCATTTGAATAAGTAGTGGATTTTTATGATGCATAATTAGTTATTTGTTATTTTATTAATATTATGACTATGGAGAGTTACAAGTGCGATAGAATTTAATGTTTTATTTTTGTTGTTAGCATATTTTAACTTATGTTTGTATCACTATACCCTGTATTCAGTTCTGGGAAGTCGGGGAGGGGAGGGTTGGGGAGAGGGGAGGGGGAGGAGGGAGTTTTTTGTATTTAAAAATGTATTGTAAAACTTTTTAATAAAAATAAATAAATAAAAACAAAAAAAAACAATTTACATTCCTTTGGGGGTTTCCTCCCAAGTATTCTACATTACAGGGAGTCCCAACGTATAGTAGCTCATTTAATGACAGTCAGAAGTTACAGAAGTTTGGGCTTATGACCAGTTTTCACACTTAACGACTGTTGCAGCATCCCCGTGGTCATGTGATCGAAATGTGGACACTTGGCAACGGGCTCGTATTTACCACGGTTGCAGTGTCCTAGGGGGAGGGGGGGAGGGTCATGCGATCCCCTTTTGTGACCTTCTGACAAAGCACAGTCCACGGCGAAGCCCAATTCACTTAAAAACGTGGGACTGTCTTGGACCACTGCCGCGATTCACTTAACAACGGCGTCAAGGAAAAGTCCTTATAAAACGGGGCAAAACTCACATAACCGCTGCCTCACTTAGCGACGGACATGTGGGGCTCAACTGTGGCCGTGAAGTCGAGCACTACCCGGGAAACCAACAGCTGCAAAACATCTGGAGATCAAAACAAGACGACGCACCTGCAGAGGGGAACATTTCTTTACCTGAATCCGGGCGCCGTGAATCATCTTCTCTTCTCCAGCCTGCTTTTTTCCACGGGGTTCAATTTCCACGGGTTTCATTCTCTGGAATTATTGGGGGGGGTGGGGTATGTTGAGATGTAAGACACCCCCCGCAAGTAATCAGCGAAGACATCCCCAGGTTCAGATCGCAGCCAGCGAGGTCTTAGCCCATTCGGTCCACGGAGGGATCTTTTAAAACCCTGCAGGGAAGAACAGAAAGATCTGGGTGCGCCACGCGCCAACGCTGCAGCTGGGCTCCGCGCGCAAGGGGATGTGGCTGCAAGAACGTATCCCGCTGAGACTGTTGCGTGTCCATGCGCGTGTTGAGACAGTTTGGAAGTCCGCTGAGAAATACGCAGGAAGGAGAGACTTCCATTTAGGGTTTTGTGAGATGCGGCAAGTGGATGAGAAAAACTCGCCGGACTTTCAAGGTTCTAGTCCTCAGTTTTATGTTTGTCCTCCTTCCCCCCCC
>JAKJMR010016067.1:0-11306 GCA_024449315.1 Daboia siamensis
CCCCCCCCACCGGAAAGCCTGCCCAGCCTCGAAGTCTGCCCAGCCGTGCCTGCTACAGCAGGGATCAGAGCAGCCATCCAGGTCCTGGTTGCGACCCTGGAGGCCGGAACGATCACAGCCTCGACATCGGGGGTAGCCAGCCTCCCTCGCTACCCCCAGGAGCCTGACTACGGGGGAGCGTCCAATCCGGAGCCCCCCAACTGTGCCCCGTGCCTCCAGAGGGCCTCCGAAGGAGCCCCGGGGCCTCCAACCCTCTCCCCGGGGCCTAACTGCCAGGAAGCATCTGGCCTGCAGCCTCCCAGCTATGTCTTGCAACACCAGAGGGCCTCTGGGGAACCCTCAGGCCCTCCGGCCTACCCTACGCCACCGCCCAGATGCCCTGCTTACCAGATGATCTTCGGGGGGTCTCCGGACGAGGCCCCCATCTCCAGCCACCTCCAGGGTCTTCAGGACCAGTGATGGGCTCCTGAAGGTGATCCTCGGCATCTCTGGGCCATCCCGGCCTCAGCCTGCAGTCTTTGCCCCCCAGTGAGTGTTCCAGTGCCGGGGGGGGGGCTTCTTGAGGAATTGTCGGGGCTTCTGCGGCCTTCAGCCCCTCTTCGGGCCCAGACCCCAGCCTGAAGGCCTAGGCCTGGCCCAGAGGCAGAGAGAGAGACATCCGCTCCCTCCACCTCCTGGGCTCAAATAAATTCTGAGCATGCTCAGTCGGGGCCATCTGAAAAAGAGAGAAATATACCAACACTTGCCAGCAGAGGGATCCCTCTTCCATTCACCTCATTGGAAAGGTCACGTATATATAGAAATGGACAAAGAGCTGGGGAAAATTTCCTTTATTCCCAGTCCCCTACATCTGCTTCTGCCCTCTCAAATAATTTTGAAAAACTGCATCTTGGGGGGGGGGGGAGAATTTTAGCAGTTGGAATAAAGAAGTGCAGGTATGTTTATTAAAGGAAGGAACTCTAGAGATGGTTCTGGACCCCCCACCTCTTCCCTGGGGACCCCAAGAAGAGTGGTATCATAGAAAAGCATATACCACTCTACTGAGCTCACTGGATGCTAACTTGTACCCCAGCATTCCAGATGGGCTCACAGCTGGTGAAGTTTGGGGGTTATTATATGATTTATTCAACAGCGACAGCCTCGGTTCGACCACCAGACTCACATTTGAGTTTTACAACACCAAGCTGAGGTTTGGGGCTAGCATGGCTGAACACCTGGGAAAATTGAAGGCGCTCAGGGCAGAACTGATGTTCAGAGACTACCTTGTACCTGATGCGAACATGGTTGCTGTCATTCTGGCTTCCCTGGACAAAAATTGGAGCAATTTCATTGTTTCGCTGGAGGGGACCAGGAAGGAAGTCATGACTCTGTCCTACCTCACAGGGAGGCTCCATGAGGAGGACAGGAGGCGTAGAGATGCAGGAGAATACGCCAGAGCCACCACTCAGCTCGCCAGCAGGAGGCACCACAACTCAGAGCAGGTCAATGCTCTACTTAAGTGTTTCATCTGTGGCTCTGAGAAGCATCTGAAGAAGGACTGCCCCCATCACCAGCAAGGCTCCAAGCGTGGTTCCGATCAAGGAAGGGGCAAGGGGCAGAGAAGGGGGTCTGGCGGGGGCAAAGGTAGTGCCAAGGGCAATTTTGTATGTACTTGTGCTCTCACCCCCACCACAAAGGCTGGTAGCCCCACTGGCCTATGGTTACTGGACTCTGGAGCTTCATCCCATATTACCAACATGAAACAAGGGTTTAAAAGGTTGAGGAGGATTAACTCCTCTGTGAAGGTTGCCAACAGTGATAAGGCTTTGGTTGTTGGGGTGGGCACTGTCTCTGTACCGGGGCTGGGAAATGTTGAAGAGGTATTGCATGCTCCCTCCATTACTAACAATCTGTTGAGCATAATCAAGTTATGTGATGATGACAGGGTGTAGGTTTTATTTCGTAAGGGGGGAGGACATGTCACTCGGGACCAGAAGGTCATTGGGAGTATTACCATCATAAATGGTTTGCCATACTTCTCCCCTGAGGGCCCAGCCACAGAGGACAGTCCACCGGGTGCCACCTCAGAAGGGGCCTGCGCACAGAAAGAGAGAAAGTCCCCACAGCCAGTCCCAAGGCTGTCTAAGGAGCGCAAGGCCAAAGCAGTTGCACCCAAGCTGCCTCAGCCAGCCCCACGGCTTTTCAAGGTCAGTGTGGGCAAGAAACCCGAGCCTCAGCAGGCACCTAAAGCAGGTAAAAGGAGCCTAAGGAGCCTAAGGTGCCGGCACCGCTCAAGGCAACCAGAGCCAAGAGGGTGTCAGTGGGGAGGCCATTCTGTTGTGATTCAGGGTCAGCCTGTGGGTTCGGCAGTTGGGTCGGACGATTCAGAGGAGGAGGAGGGGGGTGTTGGAGAGCTTGCTGAGGGTGTTGGAAAGCTTGCTGATGAGAGCCCTCAGCCAGGCCCCTCCCATCTGGTTACGACGCAGACCCAGCTGTGTGAGCCTGACAGCGTGGATGAAGATGACCCACAGCTGGCCCTGTTCAAGGACGCCCGAGGCAGGAGGCAGTCAATCAGGAGTAAACAGAGGAAGGCAATGGGGCACCTCGGAAGGAGGCAGAGAGAAGCTACGCCCTGAACTGTTTAAAAGGGGAATGCGTGGGAGGGCTGGTTTCCTGAAGGCAACTGTTTGAATAGCTCCTGTTTTAGTGGTTCATGTCTTGTTTTGCTCTGTTTTATGTTAATAAATTTGGCAGGCTTAGTTCCAGCCTCTTGCCATTTGTAAAGGGGTTGTCCCTGCCTTTTCTGCAGGGCCGGTAGTAGGCTGGTACAGAACATGCTCCATGATAAGTGTGCCCATCTCTTACACCGAAGATTAGGTCATGCGAGCTTCCCTGTGGTTAAAAGGATGGGAGAGTTTGCTGAGCGGGTCCAGCTCAAGGATTGTGAGGTGTTCCTGGACAGTGCCATCTGTAAGAGGGCATAGAAGAAGGCTGCCCCCATCCCTAAGGTGTCACTGCGTAAGACTCAATAACCGTACCAACTAGTCCATATGGATTTGGTTGGGCCATTCACACCATCCCTAGGGAAAAGACAGTATTTCCTCACTGCCGTCGATGATTTCTTGCGGTACGGCCATGTGTATACCCTCACAGAAAAATCCGAAGCCTTCGACGCCATAAGATCGCTATACAACTTTGTGGAGACTCAGCACAAGACCAAGATCGCACAGCTGCAGAGCGACCGCAGGACTGAGTTCATGTCCCGAAAATTCCAGGACTGGGTAAGGCGTAAGGGCATCCGCCATTTTCTTACAGCACCCTTCACTCCTGCTCAGAACGGCGTGGCTGAGAAAAGAAATGGAATCCTGCAGACTATGATGCGTAGTCTGATTGCGGACGCTGCAGTCGTGGAATCATACTGGGCGCACCTGGAGCAGTGTTGTAGACCAGACCCCATATTTCCTGGTCCACGGTAGGAAGCCAAGTGTGGGACACTTGCGTGTGTTTGGCTCCTACGCTTGGGTGCACATCCCCAAGCAGCTGCAGAAGAAGGGGGGATCTGTCTCTCAGAGACTAAGGTTCTTGGGCTATGCTCCTGGCTCCAAGGCCTACCGTTTCCTGGGAGAAAGGGGCAGGACTGTGACTTCCCAATCTGCCTCCTTCGAAGAGGACTCCAATTGGACCTAGATCCATTCAAATGATCTGGGCCCATATGTCAACCGACCCAGCAAGGACGCACTGACCATGACACCACCTGAGACGACCACACACCCTGCCACCGATGAGAGAGAGGAACAAGACGAAGAGGTCATCCTACCTGGTCCAGATAGGCAGGATGAGCCATCCAGTGCCGAGGGGGAAGACACGCCATCATCACCTGACTCTTTGCCTCCAGCGATGCCTCGGAGGCCCGTGATGCCCAGCACCTGGGACCGAGGGCCTTCACATCCCAGTTGTGAATGGCCAGCTGACGAGGAACCCGCAGAAGAAAAGGGCAGTGAGTGGTAGGAGGTCAGGAGGTCAAAGCGGTCCAACAAAGGGGTCCTGCCAAAGAGAATCAACATTGGGCACATCGTGTCCGTCAACAGTGTCGTGGCCACCCCAAAATCCTTCTCTGACATCCAGGAGCTGCCCACTGAAGAACAAGAGAAGTGGCAGCTCGCGATGGAGCGGGAGATGGCGAGCCTGAGAAAGCTCAAGGTCTTCACCCCCCAGCAACCACCGAAGGAGAGGAAAGTCATTGGCACAAGGTGGGTTTTCAAGGCCAAACCACTTGCCAATGGCCACTACCTGTATAAGGCCCACTTGGTAGCACAGGGGTTCGCCCAGCGCTACATGGAAGACTACGGGGAGACCTACTCTCCAACCGTCCGGGCAGAGAGCGTCAAGGGTGCCCTTGTAACTGCAGCTGCTCTGGGGGAGGAAGTCTACCAATTCGACATCCAGATGGCTTACCTCCACGCCAACTTGGACCGGCAGATCTATGTGAGGGCCCCTCCTGGCTACCAGCAGGAGGGGGGAAACACATGGCTGCTCCGAAAAGGGTTATATGGCCTCAAGCAGTTGGGGAAATTATGGTACGACTGCCTTAGAAAAAGTTTAGAACGAGTTGGTTTCAGGGCATCCCATGCAGATGAGTGCATTTTCATACGCAACTCCAAGGGCACCACAGAACGGGTGTTAGTTTATGTGGACGACCTCCTATATGCAGGGCCTAGCAAGGAAAGGTGTGATGAATTTGCCAAGGCCCTGGGGCAGGGGTCAGCAACCTGAAACAGTGAAAGAGCCACTCAGAACTGGTTCCCTCACAAAAGGAAAAACTGGGAGCCGCAAAAAAATGTGTGCGCATGCGCGTACATGCGCACATGTGTAGAACAGGGTTTGACTGAAGAGTGGAGCCAAGGCGAGACATGCACCTACCGTGCATATTTGAATTGATTGGTTGAACTTTTTTAGTCCCACTTTTTTTTTTTGGACTGCACATGGCAGAAGACTGGGAGCCGCAGGAGATGGCTGAAAGAGCCGCATGTGGCTCCGGAGCCACGGGTTGCAGACCTGTGCCCTGGGGGAAAGGTTTACCCTGAAGTCCTTGGGGCGGGTTGACAGGTACTTGGGTGTGCGCATCTTGGCCACTGAGAAGGGGTTCGCCCTATCTCAGAAAGAAAAGATTGAGGAGTTGTTGGCCAGATGCAAAATGGCAGAATCTAAAGCAACGCGTAGCCCGATACAAAGTGACTATTACAGTCACACTGACGAGGACAGTCCTGAGTTCACAGATAATAAGCTTTACAGATCTGTGATTGGCTCCTTGCTATATATTAGCAATTGGAGAAGGCCTGACATAGCTTTAGCTGTGAATCTATTGTCCAGGCATGTGGAACACCCAAAGGAATTCCACTGGACTGCTGTTAAGAGGGTACTTAGGGTACCTCAGGGGCACGGCTGATGCTCTCCTTGTGCTGGAGCCAGAGAAGGGGAAGCCGGCCTAGCTCTCCGCTTACTCGGACGCAGACTGGGCTGGTGACACCAAGAGTAGACGGAGCACCTCTGGTTTCCTCATATTGCTAAATGGCTGTCATTGGCATGTTAGGCAGGAAAAATTTGTTTCTTGCTCCACGGCCGAGGCGGAATATGCCAGTCTGTCGGACATGGCCAATGATTTGATTTGGTTTGATGCTCTGGTAACGAGCATCTGGGCACCTCCTCCTCTGCCCATGCAGATTCAAGAAGACAATACAGCCGCAATTGGGATCTCGGGGGCATACGCGGTGGGCTCTAGGTCCCGCCACATAGACATCCGCTATAAAAATGTCAGGCAGCTTGCCAGAATGGGATTCCCACATGTCAAACATTGTAGCACAACTGACCAGATAGCTGACCTGTTCACCAAACCTGTACCCATTGACCGGCACAACCTTCTGTGTAAGTGTTTGTGTTTGGTCTTCTGAACGTGTACAATGCATCTGTATCTCTATGACACCTGCTCGCCCCCTCACATACTCTCACTGGTCCCTGTCATTGGCTGGCAAGAAGGGGAATTGTTAGATGTTTTTGTGCCAGCCATGGCAGTTCCTTAAAAGGTCACCAGATGGGAGCAAAGAGGCACCTTTGCTCCCACTGGTGGGTCAGCCCCATTGGAGAGAGTTAATGGCCCTCTGGCCCCGTCACTCTCATTGGTAAGGGAGGGGCCGGGAACCCCCATAAAAACCTCTGCACAGGGGCTGCTCTTTAGCTCTTGTTCTAGCTCCCTTTGGGACTGATCCATGGGCTCAATCTGGCATGGGTGCCTCCATGCCAGGGAACTCTTTTTCTCTACTTTATATTCAAATAAAGCTTCACCTGATTGCATCCCTGCTTGCTGCCTTTTTCTTGGAAACACCTCAACGAGCCATTGGTTTTGTGAGGACTCTCACAGCTCTGCCTTGCTCTGCTTTGCCTAGCCTTGCTGCATGCGAGTTTGCAGCAACCCAGCTTAGCTCCAGTTTGGGCCCGGGCCCTGGCCCTGGCAAACTGTCTGTGCGATGAAGATGCATGTGACCAAGTTTCCTAAACTGTTTTTGCTCTCAGAACTGTGCTTCTGTTTCTTGGACTGCTAGCTTCGAGGAGCTGCTTGAAGCATGTGCACATGTTCTCTTTAAGCTCTTGGGCTTAAAATGAACTGTGGAGATTTTGGGGAAGATTCAATAAAAGGGATTCAAGCCTTTGCATTTTCCAGTGTTGCTTACATGCCCCACCCTGGGTCATAACATCTCTGATGGGCAGCAGGAACAACCCTCCTGCCCTGTATGCTCATGAAACTCCATCAGGTCGAACTCTACCTTAGTAGCCACATGGTACCATACCCGCAGGTTGTGCAGCACTCCCTGCGGTAGTCAGTTCTGGTACAGATCCTTGTTCAGCCTTCAGTCAGTTCTGGTACAGATCCTTGCTCAGAAATGGTAGACTAGTAGGCATTCAGGCCAGTATGCAAAGTGGCTGGCCAGGAGGCAGAAGTCTTGAATGTACTTTCAGAGCTGCTGGGAAGTGCTACATGCTGTAAGTTTTGCAAGGGCTGCACCAAAAAAGGAGTTAGAGCCCTGATTGGTTTGCATTGTATTTGAACTGCATTTGGGGCCCTCATTGGATCTCCATCGCTTTTCAGCAGAATTTCAACTTTCAGAGCTGCTGGGAAGTGCTACATGCTGTAAGTTTTGCAAGGGCTGCACCAAAAAAGGAGCGACCCGCGCGCCTAACTGCGCGTGAATTATATAGCTAAATATCAAAAACAGCAGCGGTACATTCAGGGCAAGTGCATCTGAGATTCGTTGTAACTCAGCATGTCTGGCTTAGTTCAGTGCAACACTTGTTTTGCAGCTGTCTTTCGCAGTACCCTTTTCAAACTTGGAAACTGTCCTATCTGTAAACAAATCACTCGTCTACAAGGACAGATTATTTATCTAGGGTCTGTAATCTGTGCTCTTCAGGCAGAAATTAGGTGTCCAGTTCAGCCCTTCTACCCTATTGAGCCTCCGTGCTAGCCTCCCCTCTACCACAAAGATCCTGCAGGAGAAGGGCAGTGTGGACAACCGTGGGATCTGGCAGGGTGAGATCTGTGAAACATAAACACAAAGCTTTTGCTGTGTCCCTGAACAACAGATACAGTGCCCTTTCTGACCTTAATAGGGACATTAAGGAGACAGGTAAAGGTATCTGTGATAACAACTCAAATAAGCAGGGGATCGTGGTCCAAGATGAAAAACTTGTTTTCGACAGGGAGAAGTGTGAATCTGGTATTACACACCAGTCATGCAAGAACAGAAAGGCATCCAAAAAGAGAAGCCACCTTCTGGTTGGTGATTCAATTATAAGGGATGTAAATTTAGGAAAGGACACAGAGGTTTTGAAAGAGGTCAGGTGTCTTCCAGGTGCTACTGCCAGTAGGGACAAGAAGCGTATTTTTAAAATAGTCAAGAATGCCAGCAAAGACTGTGATGTGGAGGCTATTGTACATCTTGGCACTAACGATCTGTCCCAAAAAGATGTACTCTCTGTGCAGAATGATTTCCAGAGCTTGGGGCAGGAACTTAGCAGAATAGGCTGTAGACTTACTTTTTCAGAGGTTTTACCAGTGTATAAGGAGCAAAATGGAAAAGGCCAGCGTATAGCAGAATTTAATATGTGGCTAAAGGAGTGGTGTAAAGGAGAAGGCTTTGGTTATATTAGTCACGATGTCTGTAGCTGGTCCAATGAAAAAATGTATAAAAGAGATGGTCTGCATCCATCCAAGAAAGGGACTGAGTTACTTGGCAATAAAATCACAGCTTTTTTGGAGGAACATTTAAACTAAATAATGGGGATAGTGAGTTAATTGATACAGAACATCACTGTCCCCAGCAATCTAAGAAAATAGGGGAAGCCAGGCACCACACAAGTTATGCAGCAAGTAAACACAGGGTCAGTCACAAAGGACTCAAATGTCTATACCACAGGTCTGCAACCCGCGGCTCCAGAGCCACATGCGGCTCTTTCAGCCATCTCCTGCGGCTCCCAGTCTTCTGCCATGTGCAGTCCCAAAAAAAAAAGTGGGACTAAAAAAGTTCAACCAATCAATTCAAATATGCAGGGTAGGTGCATATCTCGCCTTGGCTCCACTCTTCAGTCAAACCCTGTTCTACACATGTGCGCATGTACGCGCATGCGCACACATTTTTTTGCGGCTCCCAGTTTTTCCTTTTGTGAGGGAACCAGTTCTGAGTGGCTCTTTCACTGTTTCAGGTTGCTGACCCCTGGTCTATACACTAATGCACAGAGTATGAACAGTAAGCAGGGTGAACTAGAAATTCAGGTACATGAGGGCAGATATGATATTGTTGCCATTACAGAAACATGGTGGGACAAAACCTACCAATGGAACACACAGCTAGAGGGATTTAAATTATTTAAAAGAAACAGACTAAACAAAAGAGGAGGTGGAGTTGCTCTATATATAAGAAATAACTTTATCCCTACAGAAATAGAGCACAACAATGACGAAAACTGTAAACTTGAATACATTTGGGTCAATATAAAAGGGGAAAAAATGACATTGCCATAGGTGTATACTATAGGCTGCCCAACCAAGCAGAGGAAATAGATGAACTTTTTGCTAGTCAGCTAACTAAGGTATGTAAGAAGCACATCACAATAGTAATGGGGGACTTTAATTACCCTGATATCAACTGGGAGACAAACTCTGCACCAAGTGGAAGAACAAACAGATTCCTGTCAAACCTAGCAGACAACTTTCTCTCCCAAAAAGTAGAGAGGGGAACTAGGGAATTAGCCATATTGGATTTAATTCTCACTAACAGAGATGAAATGATAGAAGGTGTCAAAGCCACAGGAACCTTGGGGGGAAGTGAACATGCAGTATTGGAATTCAACATTATGGAGGCACAAGCAATAGAACACAGCCAAACTACAGTCTTGGACTTTAAAAGAGCTAATTTCAATAAACTTAGAGAGACCATGGGAAGAATTCCATGGATGAGAATCCTAAAGGGGAAAACAACTCAAGAAGCTTGGGAAATTTTGAAAAGTGAGATAATAAAGGCCCAGTCTAGTACAATACCAACAAAGAAGAAAAATAACAGCTCTCAAAAGAAACCAGCATGGCTGCATAAAGAACTCTCTGATAAATTGAAAGATAAAAAGGACAAGTATAAGAATTGGAAAGAGGGGCACATAACTAAGTCCGAATATCAGCAAATAGCCCGTGCCTTCAAAGATGAAGTGAGGAAAGCTAAGGCTCAAAATGAACTAAGGCTTGCGACCAAAGTCAAAAATAACAAAAAAATGCTTCTTTCAACATATAAAAAACAAGAAAAAAGTTAAGGAAATGATTGGTCCATTAGTGGGGGAAAGTGGCAAGAAGGTGACAAGCAATAGGGAGAAAGCAGAACTATTTAACTCGTTTTTTGCATCTGTCTTTACACAAAGGGAAAAAACAGTCCAACCTACCAAAACCAGAGCCATAAAAAACAGAATAGAAACGCAAGTTAAGATAGGCAAGAAAATGGTAAGTGAGCACCTGTCCAGCCTAGACAAGTTCAAATCACCAGGACCAGATGTATTACACCCCAAGGTTCTCAAGGAACTGGCAGACGTGATCTCAGAACCACTGAACTATATTTTTCATAGATCCTGGAGCACTGGGGAACTACCAGAGGACTGGAAGAGAGCTGATGTAGTTCCCATCTTCAAAAAAGGGAAAAAAATAGATCCAGGAAACTACAGACCTATCAGCCTGACCTCAATACCTGGGAAGATTCTGGAAAAGATAATCAAACAACAAATCAGCGAACACCTTGATGCGAACAAAGTCATCACTAAAAGTCAACACGGGTTTGTCAAAAACAGATCATGCCAGACAAATCTTATTACATTCTTTGACCAAGTGACAAAATTAGTGGACCAGAGGAATGCTGTACATATAATTTAATTGGACTTCAGTAAGGCATTTGATAAAGTAGATCACAACCTACTACTTGATAAGATAGAAAAATGTGGGTTAGATAGCATCACCACCAGATGGATTCGTAGCTGGCTGACAGGCCGTACTCAGCGTGTGGTCCTCAGTGGAACTGCATCTACATGGAAGGAAGTGTGTAGTGGGGTGCCCCAGGGCTCTGTTCTGGGCCCAGTGCTCTTCAACATCTTCATCAACGATTTGGATGAGGGGATAGATGGGGAACTCATCAAATTTGCAGATGACACCAAGCTGGCAGGAATAGCCAATACTCCAGAAGATAGGCTTAAGATACAGAAGGATCTGGACAGACTCGAACACTGGGTGCTATCTAACAAAATGAAATTCAATGGTGAAAAAAGTAAGGTTCTACATTTAGGCAGGAAAAATCAAATGCACAGGTATAGTATAGGAGGCCAAAACATATAGGGAACGGTTGCTGGAATTGGGTATGTGTAGTTTAATGAAGAGAAGGGTGAGGGGTGACATGATAGCAGTGTTCCAATATCTCAGGGGCTACCACAAAGAAGAGGGAGTCAAGCTATTCTCCAAAGCACCTGAAAGCAGGACAAGAAGCAATGGATGGAAACTAGTCAAGGAGAGAAGCAACCTAGAACTAAGGAGAAACTTCCTGACAGAACAATTAACCAGTGGAACAACCTGCCTCCAGAGGTGGTGAATGCTCCAACACTGGAGGTTTTTAAGAAGAGACTGGACAGCCATTTGCCTGAAATGGTATAAGGTTTCCTGCCTGAGCAGGGGGTTGGACTAGATGACCTCCAAGGTCCCTTCCAACTACTACTTATTATTATTATTATTATTATTATTATTATTATTATTA
>JAKJMR010016067.1:11406-74804 GCA_024449315.1 Daboia siamensis
TATTATTATTATTATTATTATTATTATTATTATTATTATGTCACCAGTCACTTCCCTTGCTTCAGGGAATGGATGTGGGCTTCAGAGTCTTTGAATTGCTCTTGCAGGGCTTGCATGAAGGCATTGAGGTTGACCAGCTCTGGGGCATCTTCATCATGCAATGATACCAGCCACTCCAAAGCACTCTTGTTCAGGTTAACCGCCCTGATGTGGACCCGGGCTGCATCCTGTAGGTACATCACTCCATAGCATTCCATGCGGTGCCAGGCTTGAGCCAGGAAGTGGGCTAGGCAGCCTGGGCACCCATCAAAGTGAGCCACAAAGGGGGGTGGCTGGCGCTCCTCCCATACCAGGACAACTCCCTGGAGCAGAATCCCAGCTACTGTCATTAGCGCTGGTGCTGGACCTCTGGCTGTGGCTGTGGATGCAGACACCAGTGCTGCCAGCTGAAGAGGAAGAGGAGTGGTGAGGTTTGCTGTCACTGTTGTCTGTGCTGGAACTCCAGCTGTGGGTATGGGCATCTGTATCTCCAGCTGAAGAAGAGATGGAGAAGGAGTTGCCAGGGTTGCTGTGGTTTTGGTGGTTCCTGAGCCAGTGGTGGCACCTGTGGCCTCCAGTGTCACCACCGCATGAATCTCCATCCCTCTGAACTTCTCCCTCAGCTGCTTCATGGACAGGCTTGGGGTGATAACCAGGAGCTTCCACTCAACTGAGTCATCCCACTCGGTTGCCCGCCTGGTTCTCCACTTGCTTCCCTGCACCACGTTGACTCCCCAGGGAGGGAAGGAGTCCTCAGCCTCCACTGTGTTTCCCATGTTAGACACCCAACAAGTCTTCATTCCCTGATATGGAACATCCTTTGCCTGCTCTCTAGTGGCTGCAGGTTGTTGCTCAGATTTCTTGGTCTTTGTTTTCAGGTGCATGCCAGCAGCATGCACTTCCACCCCAGCTTGGGGCAGCGTCAGGACTTCCTGAGTCAGGGCTTCACCTGGCTTCTTTCTCTCTTCCAAGTCTTTGCCTGTAGCTGACATTTTTGCTCAGACCTCCTGGTGGGATCCAGGTAAACTATTACTGTGAGAATTGGCTTAATGTCAACCTTCCCACTGGTTGAGAAGCAAAGGAGACTCCTGGGACATCTTTTACCAAGAATACCTGTATACCTTTACTGAAAATTCCATGTGGATACTGTATAGAAGTGGAAAAGCCAATTCTAATATTTTCACGTGAAAACAGCATAAGAAAACTTTCCCCTTTCCCTTGGTCCTCCCACTGTCCATTGTCTAGCCAATCAGTTACATTCACATTGTTTTGGGAACAGTCTCTCTGCCTCAGACTTTCCCAGATGATGACCTTGGGGAGGTGGATCTGTCTCAGGCTTCAAGTCAGCACACTTGCATTACTTTACCCTTCTCAATACCCCCCTTGCATTCCAATGCCTTCCCTCCCCCCTCCCATTGCTGATGTCTGGTTGCAAGCAGGGAGGAGGAGGGGCTTCTGCCGGTGGAAATAATGGGGAGGTTTTTACTGGTTTAAGCAGACTACAGTGGAAGAGAGGATGTATTCTCCTAAGCTTCTTTGTTGATAATGATAATGATAATGGGGAAAGGACCTACACATTTTTATCTAAGTTTTTTTGAAGGTTACCTAGATTGCAGGCACTTGTTGGACAAATAAACTTCATCCCCTATTTCAAACTTGGCCTGTGGGGACCTCTTTTTGTTGGGGTATTTCTTGTATGTTTCTCTGGCTTCATCCAATGCTTTGAGAACTTCTGGCCATGTTGTTTGCAGTTCTTTCACCCACTCAGCTAGGGAGAGACACTTTTTTTTTAAAATTCCATTTATATCCCGCCCTTCTCCGGAGACTCAGGGCGGCTTACAAGCTTAGCAGTAGCCTTCATTCTATGTATATGCCTGCTTATTAGAGCTTTCACACACACCCCAAGCGGCATTATTACAAAGTCAGCTTAATTGCCCCCAACAATCTGGGTCCTCATTTTACCTACCTCGGAAGGATGGAAGGCTGAGTCAACCTTGAGCCTGGTGGGATGCGAACCTGCAATAATTGCAGGCAGCTGGTGTTACTTAAGGAGGAATTAGCCCACTGCTCCACCAAGGCTCAGGTGTTTCCTGTGGGAGTTCTGACATGGCTACAAAGTCTTGGCCAGTTGCAACTTTGTTGTTGTTGTTGTTGTTAGTTGTGAAGTCCTGTCTGACTCATTGCAACCCCATGGACAACGTTCCTCCAGGCCTTCCTGTCCTCTACCATCTGATGGAATCCATTTAGGCTCACGCCTACTGCTTCAGTGACTCCATCCAGCCACCTCATTCTCTGTTGTCCCCTTCTTCTCTTGCCCTCAACCTTTCCCAGCATTAGGCTGTTCTCCAGTGAGTCCTTCCTTCTCATTAGGTGGCCAAAGTATCTGAGTTTCAACTTCAGGATCTGACCTTCTAAAGAGCAGTCAGGGTTGATCAGTCAGGGTTGATCTCCTCTAGGACAGACTGGTTTGATCGCCTTGCAGTCCAAGGGACTCACAGGAGTCTTCACCAGCACCATAGTTCAAAGGCTTCAATTCTTTGGTGCTCAGCCTTTCTTTTTTTTTATTGAAAAGTTTTACAGTACATTTTAAGTATACTCCATCCCTCCCCCTCCCCACCCCCCTCCCCCCTCCCCCCGACTTCCCAAAGCTGAAAGCAGGATATTGCCTCTAACAAGCTTAAACTAAAATATGCTAACCAACTATGAATACACTTTAAATCCTATCGCACTTTAACTCCCCTTATACATAGATAAATAATAGTACGTCTTATAATTCTAATATTCATTCATATGCTAGGTGAAATTTTTTAGTCCCATATTTATTCTGAATGTATTCAATTCATCTTCTCCATTCTGAAATATATCTCTGTTGTGATTGTTCTTTCAGGTATGCTGAAATTTTTGCCATTTCTGCCAAGTTTGAAACTTTTAAAGTCCACTCTTCTATAGTAGGCAGTTCCTCCTTCTTCCAATATTGCGAAACCAAGTCTTGCTGCCATTATTAAATTCAACATCAGTTTAGTTTCTATAACTGTACAATCAGTAATAATACCCAATAAAAATAACTGTGGGGTAAACATTATCTTTTTCTTAAATATCTTCTGCATATTTCACCAAATTTTAATCCAAAAAACTTTAACTTTTTTACACGTCCACCACATATGATAATAGGTTGCATCCTCACAACCACACCTCCAGCATTTAGGCTGATAATTTGGATACATACATGCTAATTTTTTAGGATCTAAGTGCCACCTATAAAACATTTTATAAAAATTCTCTCTTAAATTTTGAGCCTGAGTAAATTTTACATTTCTGACCCATATCTTTTCCTAAGTATCCATTGTAATAACCTCCTGAAAATTCTGGGCCCACTTTATCATACAATCTTTAACCAGTTCCGTTTCTGAGTCTATTTCTATCAGTGCATTATATATCCTCCTTATATGTGCTTGACCTTGATCTCTGATTTGTTTTACCAAATTTCCATCAGTTATTGAAATACCAACTTTCTGGTCTTCTTTCCATCTAGCTTCTAACTGCCCATACTGGAACCAAGTTTGTACTATTTTCCTTTCTTTTAAAGTATTATATGGCTTTAATTGCCATACATTCCTTTCCATCCTAAGAATTTCTTTATAAGTAATCACATCATGTTTAAATCCCACGTTTATATTTTCTATTGCATGTTTAGGTATTGCCCAAATTGGTATTTTATAATTTAACTTATGCCGATATTTTTTCCAAACTCGCAACAGAGCATACCTTAATATATGTATCTTAAAAACATTATCCACCTTCTTGTCATACAATAAATATGCATGCCAACCAAATAACAAATCATAGCCCTCAATATTCAATAATCTCCCTTGTGTTAAATTAAACCAATCACTGATGATAAAGCAGCAGCCTCATAATATAATTTAAAATTGGGCGTTTTAAGACCACCTCTTTCACGTACATCTTGCATTATCTTGAGTTTTACTCTCGGTCTTTTCCCTGCCCAAACAAATTTATTAATACCTTTCTGCCATTCCTCCAAATTTGAGTCTTTTTAAAGTATAGGTGTCATTTGAAACAAAAATCTTGATCTTTAATTTTAATTCGCTTTATTTTATTTGAGTCACGTATCTTAATCAATAATATTTCCAATGTTAAAACAAACAGCAATGGTGACAATGGACATCCCTGTCTTGTACCCTTTTCAATTTTGCAAGCTTCTGTTAAACTACCATTAATTATTATTTGAGCTGTTTGTTTCTGATATATTGATATATTGACCTGATAGGTTATAAAAACCTATCACCAAACTCCATCTTCTCTAGAACTTTAAATAAAAATTGCCAATTCAATTGATCAAATGCCTTTTCAGCATCCAAGAAAATAAGCGCTGCAGGGACTTGATTATTTCTTTCCAAATATTCTAATAGGTTTACAATATGTCTCACATTACTCTTCATTTGTCTACCACTTATAAATCCTGTTTGATCACTATAAATCATTTGCTGCATAACCTTCATTAATCTATTTGCTAAGATCTTTGCAAATATCTTATAGTCTGTATTTAAGAGCGATATAGGTCTATAATTTTTTGGTTGGGTAAGATCTTGATCTTCCTTTCGAATCAACGATATGAATGCTGTTCTCCATGATGTAATGACCTACAAAGCCCTACATGGCATGGGTCTGGATTATCTATGGCAACACCTGCGGCCGGCGTCAACTTCCCTCCGTCCAGTGCGCTCCCACAGAGAGGGTCTCCTCAGGGTGCCTCTGATCAAAGAATGTCGATTGGTGGCCCCCAGGGGGAGGGCGTTCTCTGTGGGCGTGCCAGACCTTTGGAACCGCTTGCCGGTGGAGCTCCGTATGGCTCCTGATCTTCGCTCCTTCCGGCGCGATCTAAAAACTTATTTATTCGAGCAATCCGGCCTGGTTTGATGGGTTAAGGGACGGGATTTTAAATAATTTTAATTACTGTTTATTGTTTTATATTGGGCATTACATTTAATTGTTTTTTAACTTTTGTATTCCATCTTTTAGATATTTATTGCCCTGTTCACTGCCCTGAGTCCTTCAGGAGAAGGGCGGTATACAAATTAAATAAATAAATGATGGAGGCACTTCCCCTCCAGATTGAATTGTCCTAAATAATTCTTTTAAAGGTTCCACCAACTCTAATTGTAAATTTTTATAATAAATAGCTGTCAAACCGTCTGTCCCAGGTGATTTACCCATTTTTAATTGTTTAATTGCTAAAATAATTTCTTCAGCAGTTATCGGTTGGTTCATCCCTTCCCTCTACTCCTGTGTAAGTATAGGGATATTCACTTCTTGTAAATACCTGTCTATATGTAAACCTTGAGTTATATTCCTTGCATATAATTTAGAATAAAATTCACTAAAAGCCTTTTTAATAAGATTTTGCTGAAACACTTCTTTACCCTTATATTCTATCTTATCTATGTTACGTGATTTTTGTTTTTTCCTTAACAAATAAGCTAACCATCTACCTGGCTTATTAGCATTATAAAAAGTATTATGTTTGACATATCGTAAATTGGTTGCCACCTGATCTGCCATCAGCATATCAAACTGCCCTCTTAGCAAATTAACTGCTTCTTTCAACCTTTTATTAGATGAATCCAAAATAAAAGCCTTCTCTTTCATCGTTATTTCCTCCTCTAATTCTTTACGCTTATATTCCAATTTACGTCTATATTTATTATTCAAATATATTAACACTCCTCACATATAAGCTTTACTTGCATCCCAGACCATTCCAATGGATGTACCCTTATGCATATTTATAACAAAAAATTCTTTCATTTGTTTTTTACATTCTTCAAAATTTTATTCATATCTAAACAAGTTTTCATTTAACCTCCAAGATCTTCTATCTCCCTTCTCCTTGTCCAATTCCATCCATACTGGACTTTGGTCTGATAAGGTTTTTGAACATATCTTGATCTTCTTAACCCTAGAAAAAAAAAATCATTAGTAGTTAATACAAAATCAATCCTAGAAAAGGATTGATGTCTATCAGAAAAAAAAAGTAAAATCTCTTTCATCCATGTTTCATTCTCTCCAAACATCTCTCAGTTCCAAATCGTCTGTCATGTCAAAAAAGGATTTAGGCAATTTAGCGTGATTTGGTGTACTTTTATAAGGTCCTTTTTTTTATCTTTTTGTGTATCCAGCACTCCATTCCAGTCTCCCATTAACATACACGATTTATAATCCCATTGAATTATTTTGTTATGTAAAAGTTTATAAAATTCTCCTTGCTGTTGGTTAGGTGCATATAGTCCAATTAAAAGTATTTTCTTTCCTTCTATTAAGAGTTCAATTATAACATATCTTCCTTGTTTATCTGCTTCAATTAGATTGGCTGCCAGATTGTTCTTCACATAAATAACTACACCATTTTTCTTTTCTGGAGCAGATGCAATAAACTGTATACCCAATCTAGAGTTTATCAAATATTTTTGATCAGCTACACGAATATGCGTTTCCTGCAAGCATATAATATCATTTTAAAATTGTTTCAGGTACTGAAATATTTTCTTTCTCTTTTACGGTGAATTTAAACCATTAACATTCCATGTCAGGAACTTTGTCGCCATCTTTTGTGACTTGAAGCTTTCGGAGCGTATCTTGAAGATACACAAACATCTGTTTCTTTGGTCTCGCTCCTCCCACTGCTTCTGTATTAGTAGATTCTTGAGTTGTAATTGTAGAATATTGTTCCTGTTGTTGTTGTTGTTGCTCCTTGCATCTAGTCACAGCTCTTGTCACTCTTTGAGCCCTTGGATCTTCTAATGGGACCAAGGGCTGCACAATTTCCAAAGTTTGCTGTACTTCTTTTGAAATCAGCGGGGTGATTTCTTCATCTCGCTGTGTACCTTCCAATTGTGTCTGTCGCACTTCTTTTTCCTCTCTCCTTTTAATTTCTGGGGATGGCGGAGAGCCTGCCTTCAGTATATTACAATAAAAGTCTCACGCCTTAAGAACTGTATTAAGACGATACCTTGTGCCAACATAATTCACCACTGTCCTGGTTGGTATCTCCCATCTAAACTGAATCTGTTGTTTTTTTAATTCATCTGCCAGAAAAACAAATTCTTTCCTTCTTCTTAAATTTTTTGGTGGAATTTCTTTCAGAATTAAAACCTCTTGATCAGCCACTTTAAATCTGTTGTTATAAAAAGCTTGAATAATCGCATTTCTGATCGTTCTCTTTGTAAAATAAACAACCACATCCCTTGGCAATTTTCTTTGCCTAGCAATCCAAGAGTTGACGCGAAATATTTTATCTATTTCCAATATAACATCTTCAACTCCCCAACCCAAAATAGGCGCCACAGCTTTTGCCACTATTTCCTCCAAATTTTCTTGTGGATTTTCTTTCAGACCATTGATCCTCAAAGCAAACTCCATGTACCTATATTGTATCATCACCATCTCATCATCAATTTTTTCCATTTTATTCTCAGCTTCACTGACTTTGGCTTCCAATATCAAATTATTTTGATTAACTTCTTCCACACGATCATCCAGATTCTCAATACAGACTGTCAGTCTTTGAAGTGCCAACAAAATATCCTCTTGTATTTCTTTATTTTTCTCATTAATAAGCTCTGCCACTTGCTCAGATATTTGCTCAGATTGGAGTTTTAGAGCATCTTGTAAATCTTTCAATGTTAATGTGGGTGTAGATGCTGCAGGGGGTGGCATCAGTGATTGAAGTCCAGATTGTTGAACTGGTGATGCCCCTGTACTTTTAGAGACGGAAAATCTAGGTGGTTTGGAAGCCATTTTAACACCCAATTAACTTTCGTTTCTCACTTTCACTTTTCCGCACTAATTGCAACTTTGTTGCTTCACTGTCAAATAGCCAAGTCTCTTAAATCACATTTGAACCAACTTTAAATGCTTTAAACAAAGTCTTTTACAACTTTTAAAAATCCACTTTCTGTCTTCCCCTTGCTTTTATTTTATTTTTATTGTTCTTTTGTACTTCACACTTTGTCTCAGAGGTTATTCCGGTGCCATCTTCCTCCCCTTCTTTTAAGTTAAACCAGAGTTAAAGATCATATACTTGATTTTTCTGTATTCTCCCACTCAGCTCTGCCTGCGTCCAAGTAATCCAAAATACAATGTTGAAAGCAGGGATGGTTGCAGCGTCCTGTTCTGTTTCAAAGCCTTGAAACAGAAGAGTCCTGAGTCCGGAGTTAATTCAGGCTCCGAGGGAGCTCTCACCCTTCAACCCCCAGATTAAGTTCTGGGAGTCTAGGGGGCCTCTACCTCTTGCCTGAATACTCACCCCTCCCCTCTTCTCCCAAAGGGGGGATTCCCAAACTTCAAAACAGCTGATCATCGCTGTTTTCGTGGTTTAAACGGAACAGAGGGGCTGACGGTCAGAAATGACTGCCATCGACGGAGTCTTGCCACCCGGATTTTCCAGTGCTCAGCCTTTCTTATGGTCCAGCTTTCACAGCCATACATTGCAACTGGGAAGACCATAGCCATGACTATACGCACTTTTGTTGACAGGGTGATGTCTCTGCTTTTTAGTGTGCTGTCTAGATTTGCCATGGCTTTCCTCCCGAGGAGCAAGCGTCTTTTAATTTCTTGGCTACAGTCCCCATCTGCCGTGATCTTGGAGCCCAGGAAAATAAAATCTGTCACTACCTCCATTTCTTCCCCATCTATTTGCCAGGAATTGAGAGGGCCGGATGCCATGATCTTGGTTTTCTTAATGTTAAGTTTCAACCCAACTTTTGCACTCTCCTTCTTCACCTGCAACAAGAGGCTCTTTAGTTCCTCTTCCCTTTCTGCCATTAGACTGGTATCATCTGCATATCTTAGGTTGTTGATATTTCTCCTGGCAATCTTAATTCCAACTTTTGATTCATCTAGCCCTGCCTTTCTCATGATGTGCTCTGCATATAAGTTAAACAGGCAGGGTTTCTCAAGAGACAAATAAGATGGTCTGGTACTCCCATCTCTTTAAGAATGTGCCACAGTTTGTTGTGATCCACACAATCAAAAGCTTTAGCATATTCAATGAAGCAGAAGTAGATGTTTTTCTGGAACTCCTCAGCTTTCTCCATGATCCAGCATATGTTGGCAATTTGATCTCTAGTTCCTCTGCCTCTTCGAAATCCTGCCTGTACTTCTAATAGTTCTTGATCTACATACTGCTGGAGTCTAGCTTGTAGGATTTTAAGCATAACTTTACTAGCATGAGAAATGAGTGCAATGGTGCGATAGTTTGAACATTCTTTGGCATTGCCTTTCTTTGGAATTGGAATGTAAACTGATCTTTTCCAATCCTGTGGCCACTGTTGAGTTTTCCAAATTTGCTGGCAAATTGAGTGTAGCACTTTTACTGCATCATCTTTTAAGATTTTGAATAGCTCAGCTGGAATACTGTCACCTCCACTAGCTTTGTAGTTGGTCAGCTTTCCTAAGGCCCATTTCACTTCACATTCTAGGATGTCTGGCTCGAGGTCAGTGACCACTGTTAGGCATATGGTGTTAGCCTACAATGTTGGGTTGAAAACATATTAACCAAGATGTTATGTCTTTAAGATGTTAATTGGCCAATGGGTGTGTAAGTGTTCTCATGGCCATAAGAAGGAGCTAATAACGTAGCTTCTCTCTCTCTCTGAATTCACTGCTCTCTACTATTACTGTTTTTGCTCTGTTACCTGAACTGTGTATTGACCTCTGGACCGGTAAGAAGACTTTGTATTTTGGATTGCTACTTGGACTGTTTATTTTTGACTGTGCATTTTTGTTTTTACACCACCTTAAAGTAAACTACTTTTTGCTTTTACAACTCAGTGTACGCTTGTGTTTTTTCTGTGTGACTCTTGCTGCTCTCAGTACCCTTTCCTTGTCTGTGCAACTCTTTGGAAGCACAAAAAGATCTCTGTACAACAATCCTTAACAACCACCTCATCGTGGTTATCAGGGACGTTAAGCTCATTCTTGTATAGTTCTTCTGTGTAATTCTGCCACCTCTTCTTAATCTTTTCTGCCTCTGTTAGGTCCCTGTCATTTTGGTCCTTTATCATGCCCATTTTTGTATGAAACGTTCCCTTCATCTCTCCAATTTTCTTGAAGAAATCTCTGGTCCTCCCTATTCTATTGTTTTCTTCTATTTCTTTGCATTGTTCATTTAAGAAGGCATTCTTATCTCTCCTAGCTATTCTCTGGAATTCTGCATTCAATTGGGCATATCTTTCTTTTTCTCCCTTGCCTTTCGCTTCCCTCCTGTCCTCAGCTATTTGCAAAGCTTCCTCGGACAGCCATTTTGCTTTCTTGCATTTCTTTTTCTTTGGGATGGTTTTAGTTGCTACTTCTTGCACAATGTTGCGAACCTCTGTCCATAGTTCTTCAGGCATTCTGTCTATCAGATCTAATGCCTTAAATCTATTTGTCACCTCTACTGAATATTCGTCAGGGATATGACTTAGTTCATACCAGAGTGGCCTAGTGCTTTTCCCTACTTCCTTCAGTTTAAGCCTAAATTTTGCAATGAGAAGCTCATGGACTGAGCCACAGTCAGCTCCTGGTCTTGTTTTTACTGACTGTATAGAGCTTCTCCATCTTTGGCTGCAGAGCACATAGTCAATCTGATTTCTGTGTTGACCGTCTGGTGATGTCCATGTGTAGAGCCATCTCTTAGGTTGTTGGAAAAGAGTGTTTGCTATCACCATCATATTCTCTTGACAAAATTCTATCAGCCTGTGCCCTGCTTCATTTTGTACTCCAAGGCCAAACTTGCCTGTTATTCTGGTTATTTTTTGGCTTCCTACTTTAACATTGCAATCCTCCATGATGATAAGGACATCATTTTTTGGTGTTAGCTCTATAAGGTGCTGTAGGGCTTCATAGAAGCGGTCAATTTCATCCTTTTCAGCACCGGTGGTTGGGGCATAGACTTGGACTACTGTGATATTGAATGGTTTGCCTTGGATTCGAACTGAGATCATTCTGTCATTTTGGGGATTGTATCCCAGTATTGCTTTTCCTACTCTTTTGTTGACTATGAAGGCTACTCCATTTCTTCTGAGGGATTCTTTTTTATTATTGAAAAGTTTTAAAATATATTTTTAGAACATATACCCCATCTCTCCCACCCCCCTTCCCATCCCTCCCTTCCCAACACCCCCCCCTCGACTTCCCAGAACTGAATACAGGGTATTACATCACACAATCTCAATCTAAAATATTCTAATTACTATAATTACTCTTTAAATCCTATCGCACTTTAACTCTCCTGAACCATAGAAAAGATAAATAATATATCCTCTAATTATAATGTCTAAAAACTATTCATATGCTAAATGATACTTTGTAGTCCCATATTTATTCTGAATATAATCAATCCATCTTCTCCATTCCGCTATATATCTTTGTTGCGAGTGGTCTTTCACATATGCCGAGATTTTGGGCAACCACCACATCTCTTGGCAATTTCCTTTGCCTGGCAATCCAAGAGTTAACTCTAAAAGCTTTATCTATCTCACCAATGATATCTTCGGGTTGAAACCCCAAATTAGGTGCCAGGGCATCTGCCAGCATCTCTTGCAAATTCTCCTGAGGATTCTATTTCAAACCTCTGATCCTCAGAGCAAACTCCATATTTCTATATTGTATCATCACAACCTCTTCCTCCGTTTTATCTATTTTATATTCAACTTCACCCATTTTGGCCTCCAACATCAGATTATTTTGTTTCACCTCTTCCACCCGTTCATTCAGAGTCTCAATACAACCTGCAAGCCCCTGAAGTGCTAACAGAATGTCCTCTCGCATTTCTTTGTTCTTATCCTCAATAAGAAAAGCCACCTGTTCAGTTATTTTTTCAGTTATTTTTTCAGACTGAGTTGCTAAAGCCACTTTTAAAGCATCTTGTAAGTCCTTTAAAGTTACAGGTGGAGCAGCTGTGGGGCATGATGTCAAAGACTGCAATCCAGATTGCTGAACAGGCGATGTCCCTGCACTTTTAGTAACAGGGATTCTAGGAGGCTTAGAAGCCATTTTATAGCCAATTAACTCTCCGTACAAACTTTCACTTTTCTTCTCCCTTAACAACTTAAACCAAATCTTGTAAATTTAAGCAGGTCAATTTTAAAGTCAAATTCTTCCTCAATATCCCAGCAAACACTTTCACTATAAAAAAAAAAGTGAGAGAGGAAAGAAAAGAAAACTCTTTGCTTCTTGTAAAAAAAATCTTCTCCTCTCTTTTCCCTTTTCACTCAGGCACCATTTTCCCTTTCTTTTCCAAGTAGTTATTGAGACGGAAAAAAAAAGTTTTTTTTTCCCGAGAGTTAAAGCCTTGTACTTGCTGTTTATACGACTCATGTATCCGCTCTGCTGCAACAATGTTTCTAGATCTCAATCAGATCCGGCAGGAGTGGATTCAGTGTCTTGTTCTGCTGATAGCAGAAGAGTCCTCCGCTCCGGAGATTCTCAGGCTTTGGGAGGGCTCTCACCCTTCAAACCCCAGAAGAAACATTCTGGGGCTCTAGGGGAGCTCTACCCCTACCTGGGAACTCCCCCTCCCCTCTTCACCCGAGGAGTGGGGTTTTCACGCCGTGGAGCAGCTGATTGTCGGCTGCTCCACAGTTTAAACAGCAACGAAGGACCAGCGGTTGATTCCGACCGTCCGCAACGCTGGAGAGAAAACCCAGAAGTCTCTTTTAAGGGATTCTTGCCTGCAGTAGTATACCTGATGGTCATCTGAATTAAATTCACCCATTCCTGTCCATTTTAGTTTGCTGATTCCTAAGATGAATAGTAATAAGACTAAGATATTATCTAAGAATTTATCTATGAGTGAAAGGGATATGTTATCTAAATTAACAGGTTTTGAAATAGTGAAAAAGGTTAAATATTTAGGAGTATATATTGCAGCTTCAAATGTAAAATTGTATAAGAATAATTATGAAACACTATGGTTGAAGGTACAAAGGGATTTAAATAATTGGAAAAAATTACAATTATCATTACTGGGAAGAATTGCAGTTGTTAAAATGAATGTTCTGCCAAAGTTTCTCTTTTTGTTTCAAATGATACCTATATTGAAAAAGGATGCCAACCTTGATCAATGGCAGAAGGGTATTAATAAATTTATTTGGGCGGGGAAAAAACCAAGAGTTAAATTTAAGATTTTACAAGATGCTAGGGAAAGAGGTGGACTTAAGGCGCCAAATTTGAAATTGTATTATGATGCGGTTGCCTTGACGTGGGTTAGTGATTGGCTTAATTTAACTAATAAGAGAATACTCCATCTTGAGGGATGGGATTTGGTATATGGATGGCATGCATATTTGCTTTACGATAAGAAAGTGGACAGGGCTTTTAAATCCCATATTCCTAGAAGTGCGTTATTGCGTGTCTGGAAAAAGTATTATTATAAGTTAAATTATAAAATACCGATTTGGGGAATTCCTGGACACGCGATAGAGGGCGTATCTGTGGGAGTGAGTTTGGATATGGTTTCTTACAAGGAACTACTTAGATTGCAAGGGAATGATTGGCAACTTAAATCATTAGATGAGTTAAGACAAGAAAATATAAGTTACTCTTGGTTTCAATATACCCAATTGAAAGCTAGGTGGAAGTTTGACCAAAAGGTTGGCATCACAATTACAGATCAAAATTTAGTAAAACAAATTAGAGATTTAAATTGTGCACATATAAAGAGGATATATAATGCTTTAATTGAATTGGATTCGGAACCTTGGTTAAAGGTTCTCCCGGAGGGGGGATCCACTGGGGATGTCATGGCTTTAGAAGGATATTAACCATCTTAAAAAATAAAAACAGAGGACATATGGATATATCCTTGGTTCAGGTTTTTCTTGGGCCTCACAGCCGTGAGACCTTGACTTGACCTTTTTCCGTGCTGCATGGTGTCTGGTACCCGACAGACATGATTCATAGTACCCAATTAGTATTTAATTGCTTTGCTCCTCAAGTTAAGTTTCACTTTCCCTAAGTTAGGATAGACATGATTTATAGTACCCAATTAGCATCCCATTGCTTTGTTCCTTAAGTTAAGTTTTGCTTTCCCTGAGATTAGGTTTTTATTCTGCTGAAGTGTATGATTTCCTGTAAATCAGGTGGTGTTTTGTTAACACGTATGCTCTGACTCACGCTGTTTGGTAATTTTCTATATGCTATCTCTTTTTGCTGTAGTTACCCCTCCCTTTTAAAACTGCCTAATAAAAGAGACTGTTGCGATCTGTTCGGGGGACACAACATCACCCCGGGCACTTCGTGCTCTCTCATCTTGAGAAACTTCTGGTGTGGTGTTTGTTTTTATTTGGCTTCTTTCGTCCTTGCGAGGACCCCCTAAATTGTCTCAGCGAGGGCTGAGACTTGTTCCTGCGGGAACCCAGGACAACATCAACAGGGAACCTCTGACAACGAGTACATGTTGCAGACTTGTGGCAACAGTGGCCCCAGTGTCAATTAAGGCATGGACTGGAATCCCCTTCGGCTTTCCAGGCAGCATCAGACATGCCGCCAATATCAGATGCCGTGGAGGTCCACAGGCAGCATCAGAAAGACCTCGCTCGGTGTTATGGGACGCCCGATCTAATACACCTTTTAGATTGGGCTTGAGGCGTTTCTCAACAGAGGAGTAGGGGGATTTCTCGGGGCAGACTCAGTCACTGATGCCTGTCGTTGCTTCTTTGGGCAGAAGGCAGCCAAATGCCCAAGGTCCCGATAGTAAAAACACAACCCCCCCCCCCCGAACGTCGCCTGGTCATTTCTGCCACCGATAGATGAGGCCTGGCAGCACCTAGCTCCATTGGCTTCTCCTTCTGAACCAGGGTGTCACGCACAACAGGGGCTGCAGGGGTGTCTGGGGTGGCACGGCGACTCCTTCGCTGCTTCAGCTGAGTGTCAATCTGCAGACAAAGATGGATCAGCCCATTGAGGTCTGAGGGAATATCAGCACAGGCCAGCTCATGCAACAGCTCCTCTGACAATCCATCCTGTAAAGCGTCCACAAGCGCAGCCTCATTCCAGGCTGAATCCTGGCTAAGCAGCCAAAAATCACTGATATAGCCCTGTAGGGGGTGTCGACCTTGCCTCAGAGCTTTCAGGTGTCAGGTAGCAGTCTGCGTCTTTATGGGGTCCTCATACATCAGATGCATATGATTACAAAACCCCACAAAGTTGTCCAACAATGGACTAGGTTGGGCCATTAGGGGTGTGCCCCAACGAGCTGCATCACCAGAGAGAAGGCTTAACTCAAACCCCACCTTATCCCTGTCAGTGGGGAAATCAGCTGCTCTCATGCTAATAAATAACTGGCATTGTCCCAGGAAAGCAGGAAACATCTCTGGATTGCCATTAAATTTATCTGGCATCGCAACTTGGCATTTTCTCCTGGGTGGTGGTGATGGTGGCGGTGGTGGTGGTGCAGCATGGACCTGTGCTTGTAATTGAGCCACCAGAGCTGCCAACAAAGTGAGTTGTTGGGTGAGCTGGGCATTCTCAGCACGTAGCTGCTCCATAATAATAATAAGGGGTGGGAGGCTGAAGGCAAACTGTTCTGTTCCAGCCTACGACCGGCCCTGTTTGAATGTCAGGGACAAGCCCTTTTTACAATCAACAGGCTGGAAAAAACCCAACCAAATTTATTTACAAAGAGTTCAAACAAGAGTTAAACTAAAAGGTCAAACAAGAGTTAAACAGGAATAACAGACCAGGACTTTAGCAGAATATCTTCAAACGATTGCCTTCAGCAACCAGCACCTCCCACACCTTCCCGTTTTATCAGCAGTCCCAAGGCGTGGCTTCTCATTGCCTTCTCCTCTTCTCACTGAGTTGCCTCATGGCCTTTCTCTGTTCTACTCTGCTGGATTGCCTCCTGCTCCTAGCGTCCCTGAATAGATCCAGCTGTGAATCATCTACGTCCAATACCTTGTGCTCACACGGCTGAGTCTGATGAGGTACATGATGGGAGGGGCCAGGCTGAGAGTCCTGCAGTGCATCAGAGCCTCTCTATGACACCAAAGGCTCTCCAAACCCCCCCCCCCTCCTCCTCCTCCTCCTCCTCTTCAGAATCATCAGACTCAGTTGCTGGTATCACAGGCTGACGCTGAATCACAACACAAAGGGCTTCTCAGTGTCTGGATGCTTTAGCACTGGCTCAGTGGCAAATAGCCCATTCAATCTCTTAAATGCTACTTGACATTTCATCGTTGATTTGGCCAGGGCTTTCCCCTCCCCACTTTTCCCATCTTTAAAAGTTCAGTGATTGGCAGGGCAATTTTGGCGAAAGAGGGGATGAACTGTCTGTAGAAGTTTGCAAACACCAGGAAACTTTGCAGCTGCTTGCAGGTACAGGGGGCCTGCCACCTTTCCTGGGTCCATTTCTATTCCCTCGCATGACACTCGGTAGCCCAAGTAGTTAAGCTTAGACTTGTAAAACTCGCATTTTGACAGCTTAGCATAGTTTAGCATCCAGCAACTTTTTCAGCACCTGTTGCACAGGTTTCACATGCTCATCCATGGTCTCAGTGTAAATGAGGATGTCGTCAAGGTACACTAGGACCTCCTTATAAAGATGCTCATGCAGCACCTTGTTTATGAGTTGCATGAACAAATCAGGGGCCCCTACAATCCGAAATGCATCACCTTGAACTGGTAGCTACCGAGGGGGCAGTTGAAGACTGTCTTCCACTCATCGCCTTCCTTAATCCTCACCTGGTAATATGCCTCTCGCAAGTCCAACTTTGTGAAGATCTTCCCCTTGGTCAAATGCCCTAACATGTCCTTCATAAGGGGGAGGGGGTACATATTTTCCATGCACACCCCATTAATCCCACAAAAATCCACACACAATCTCAGCAACCCATCTTTCTTTTCCTTGAAAAGTACGAGGGCTGCAACTTGAGATTTTGCTGCTTGAATGAACCCCCTCACCAGGTTTTTGTCAATGTACTCTCTCAGTTTCTTCATCTCCTTTAGCTTCATGGAATGCATCTTTGGTTTAGGGAGTTTTGCCCTGGGTAAGATTTCAATAGAACAGTCTGTGGGGTGGTGAGGGAGCAGGACATCACATACCCTCTCGCTGAACGCCTCCATGAGGTCTCAGTATTCTCTTGGGATGGATTGCTTCTCCTTCCCTTCTTCTGATGCTCTGTTGGTGGGCTCAGAAGGCCTTCTCTCTCCTCCTAATCCCCCAGGTTGTTCCTCTAGCTTGCCTGGGGGTCTCGGGGCCTGCTTCCCCATAATCATTCTCCTTGTAGCTCACTCCAAATAGATTCTGGGACTCCACTTGGTTAGCCAAGCCAGGCCCAGGATCATGTTCTCTGCCTTCCTTGGGGTGACCATAAAGCAAATAGTCTCTTGGTGCTTCCCCAGCTGTAGATGAACTGGCTCAGTTAGGTGGGAAGTGGCTCTGCCTCCTATCCGCGAGCCATCAACTTGTTCAAATTTCATGGACTCCCTAAGCTTCCTCACATGCAGCCCTAATTTCTGCACCATGGCCTGACTGATTAGGCAACGGGAGCTATCCAAGTCTATGAGGGCTTTTACCACTCCCTTTGCCCCCGAGCAGAGAGACTTCCCTCTTAGGAGGGAAGTCCTCAATGACCTGAGTCACTGCCCGCAATTTCTCCTTCCCCTTCTTTGGTGGCTTCTTTGGCTTCAAAGGAGTTGGGGTCACAAAAGCCATTCAGGGCATCAGTGCCAGGCACATTGCTGCTTAGTGGCCTTCTGGGCCACGATGAAAGCACATGATGTGTGCACGCTTGGACAGCCTTGCAGGTGTTGGGGTTGCCACTGCTGATTGCTTTCTCCCCAAGGCACGTCTCTCCTTGACCTTCTTTGGGTGTGGGCCAACACCCCCACCACCCTTGTACACGGCCAGGTCTAACTCCATGGTGGTGACTAGATGGTACCAGTCACCAAGCCAATTTGGGATCCCTCGGGCCAGACACAGATTGAATAGGTCGCAGCTCAGCCCCTCTCAAAAGTTCTGGGTCAGGAGCTGTTCCACCAGTGTCTCAGACTCCCTGCAATCTGCCTGAAGTCTCAAATGTACTCAACCATGGGTCTGGTCCCTTGCTTGACCCTCTGGACTTCCAGCTCCACTTGCTGGGTCTTCACGGGGTCCCCAAACCAGGCTCTGAGGCCATAAAGGAAAGCATCTGTATTCACCAGCTCAGGGGCACCTTCGTCATGGAGGATGGTTACCCACTCTGCTGCCTCTCCTTCTAGGTTAGCCACTACTCGGGCCATGTCGTCCAGGTAGTCATCCCTGTGCCGATCGAGGTGGATCCAGACTTGGTTTAGGAAGAATGCCAGCTTCACTGGGCTCCCATCGAATGTCACCCTCAGTGGGGGGAGGTGTATGTGGAGGTGGCCTGGGTCCCGACATTGATGCTGGTGCCAGTGCCAGTGCTGGTTGGGGTCCTTGCATCCACACTCTGCCATAAGGGTACATCCCTGGTTGGATCCCATACCTGGGTCCTGGTGGGGGCTGCCAGCCTACTCTTCTGTGTCAAGGAGCAGGCACAGGTGGAGGGCTGCAGGCTCTCCATCCTGGGCTGGGACCAGGCAGGGAAGGTAGCCCAGGCAGCAGGCTAACCATCTGCCCCGATGTCACGGATTCTGCTCCCACTGAGTGCTTGAGCAAAGGGACTGACATCGGTATCAGGGTCAGAGCCGAACCCACTTGGGGTCGGGGATCCAGTTGCAGGATCGATTCCCCTACATCAGGGGTCGGCAACCTTAAACACTGAAAGAGCCACTTGGACCCATTTCCCAGAGAAAAAAAACACTGGGAGCTGCAAAACTTGTGTGTGTGTGCACACACACACAAGGAGGGAAGCTTGATTGAAGAGTTTAATTAAAAAGAAATAGAGGCTGCTGTGCATGAGTGTTCTTTTCTCTCTCTCTCTCTCACTCCATCCCTCCCTCTCTTTCTCTTTCTCTCCCTCCCTCTCTCTCTTTCCCCCTCCCCCTCTCTCCCTCTCTCCAATCTTCTGCTCACCTGGCAAGCTGGCTTCACGCTGTTCTTGGACAAGCTGACACACATTCTTATTGAGCTGGCTCTCCTGCCCTTGAGAGCTGCTGCTTCCTGCTTCCTGTGAAGATGCAGCAAAGGCAGGAGCCCCACCCAATAAGCTTGTCAGCTTCTCGGAGAACAGCGTGAGGCCACTCTCTTTTTTACAGAGAGAGAGAGAGAGAGAGAGAGAAGGGAAGCACAAATGGCTCTATCTGTCTCTGTCTCTCTCTCTCTGCAAATGGCGGAGGACGACTGGGAGCTGGAGGAGAAGGGTGAAAGAGCCTCCAGAGCCATGGGTTGCCAACCCATGCCCTACATGAACCTCCAGGCTAATGAACTGCTGCCTCAAGTACTCCACTGACTGGCTGCCCCACCCAGGCAAGGAGCGCTCCTTGTGGGTCACCCACCCTTGGGCTTCATGCTTCCACCACTCTAGCCCCCTGCCTTCCTCAGGCTGGGGATAGTACAATCAGAGTTCAGCTTCAACGGCTCTCCATAACCCCTCTCTCCACTTCTCCACTTTGGACCGGTTGAACGTTGCCACTCCCCTTGTCCACTCTGGGGTCAGCTCCCTCCATTCAACTCACTCCTTGAGTCATTTTGAGGCTGGTGGGGTTACAAAGCCACCCTCAGCCCCAGCCAGAGTTCTGCTGATCAATCCCGACCCGGCTGCAGTCAGCTTCTGCGTTTCAGGCATCTTCTCCTGAATCTTCACCACCCCTCTGGGGTTCTCAGAGGGGCGTAGGGGCTCAGGACCCCTCAATAGAATTGGATTTGTTTAGAGAGCTAGCTTAGTGTCAAGTCCCAGCTGAAAAAGCCCAATCAACCAAAACACCAGAGCCATTGCATTCTCTAATATAAACTTTTATTGGACAAGAATCAAATCAACATAATTGAATTAAAGCTAGCTCTGAGGAAATGGCAGGAAGCAGATAATTAAAAGAGTAAAATCCTCCCTCCCCTCTCTGACAGTTCAGGTCACATTGTCCAATACATCTTCTGGTAATTGTTATAAGAATCTTCAGTTTGCCAAAACAACTCCTAAAGGAGGATATAAATCAGTTGCTCAGTTCCAACAGGGCTGGATTGGAATGGATTGGGCTGGACTGCAGGGACATTGTTCTCAGTTTTTTGTTTTTTTTCTGAGTGACATGTTGCCACCTGTCTTTCTCTAAAGGTTCATTTTTTTCACATAGTTGTTTGTTCCTTACTGTGTTCAGATTGGTAGCACTCTTCTTCCTTTAGTTGGAGTTTCTAATTTTCTTGTTTGATGCTCAGAGTGACTAGACTTGCCTCTAGACTCTTTAAAAATGTTTTCAAGTAATTCATTTAGTTTACATTTGATACAGATGTAATTTGTGTCTTCTGTGAGCATAGCACAAATCTTGCTAATCACAAGTGTTAGTGTTTTTTTCCCATGATTATGTGTTTTTACATGACTATGTTATTTTTCTTGGAAATCCTCCCAGTAGTTCCCATGCAAGGTCGCTTACGTCTTTCAAAATTTGGTTTAATGCAGGGTTTTATTTTTAAACAATCTTCAATTCTGTAACCTTTGTTTTTAAAAATTTGTCTTTGCTCTACCTTAATGTTGAAATAATGCTTAAATATTAGTCTTTTGCACCCTCTTGTGGCTAGTAATGAAGTAAACTTTAAATATAACACATTGAAGGCAAATGAGATTTTCTTTTAAAAAATGGTTTTATGAAGGGTTTTATTTTAAGTCAATAAATTGGTTTAATTTTTTAGTCTTTGGGTCCCTTTTTTCTTTTAAAGATTTTTTAAAAATCTAAAATTTTTAAAATTCTAAAAATTAGCACTGCAATATTGAGTTTGTAGTTGAGAGTTTGCTCTATGTTTGCTTTTGTGATATTCCTGAATCAATTGCTTGACATAATTTAGTTAAAAATATTTTAATCCTTACTTTCCACTTAACAAGTACTGTTTTTCAGAGAGATTTTTTTAAAAAGATTTTTTTTAGAGATATATGCTTTCTGCATACTTTTCTTTTGAAAATTAGGGGACAGAAGATATGTCCACAACCCTTCCCCTCCATGTTAGATGTTTTTGTGCCAGCCATGGCAGTTCCCCAAAAAGGTCATCAGATGGGAGCAAAGAGGCATCTTTGCTCCCACTGATGGGTCAGGGGTCTCCGGCCCCTGCAGCCCCATTGGAGAGACTTAATTGGTAAGGGAGGGGCTGTGAACCCCCATAAAAACCTCTGCTCAGGGGCTGCTCTCTGCTTGCTTGCTCTCTCTTGTTGCTCTCTTGTGGGAATGATCCATGAGCTCAATCCAGGCATGGATGCCTCCATGCCAGGGAACTCTTTCTCTTTACTCTATCGTTAAATAAAGCTTCATCTGATTGCATCCCTGCTTGCTGCCTTTTTTCTTGGAAGCACCTTAACGAACCATCGGTCTCGTGAGGCCATCTCACAAATTGGTAGCAGAGAGGATGGTTTAAGGCAAGGCTTCCAAGCCAGCAGCTAGAAGCAAGATGCCTGGAGGTTCCAGCAAGAACCCATTTGAGATGGATGGCAGGAGATCCCCGATTGTGACCAGGAGTCTTCAATCAAGGACGGCAGCCCTGCATCCAGCCCCTGATGCAAGCTTCGCTCCAGGAGAGAATACAGATGACCTCTATTCCCCCAGAGGACCCAGCGGAGCGCCAGGGACCCCTTCGCATGCCTCCCTACAGCTGCAAGCCACAGAGGGAAGCATGGAAGGCTTACAGTCCTCCCAAGACTGCCAAGACACCCGGGAAGCAGCCCAGGACCAGGACAAGCGCCGCGTGGACCAGATGACTAACCAGGAATGCAGGGAGCTGCTCCTAATGCTCCTTGCAGCACAAAGGATGCCACAAGCCTCACCGTGAGGGATGCCAGCGCAGGGGGCCTCTGGACACCGGGTAAGTCCTTCCCCAGTGCCCACGAGGCCCCCTAACATGGCACCGGCCACCCTGGGGGACCCCGGGGACCCAGAGCTTTTGGCGGGAAATTTCCCGCCAAATGGTGATCTGCAGCTTCCGGGACCAACCAGAAGCAAGATGGCGGCCCCCAGGACACCAATGTGGCTTGATAGGCCTCAGCCAAGCCTCGAGGCCCAGAAATCGGTGGCATCCAGCCGAAGCGGCACGCAAACCACCCGGTCTTCCCCACCAGAAAGCCTCAAGGCCTATGATGGCCTCGAAGCCTGCCCAGCCGAGATTGCTATAGCAGAGATTGGAGCAACTATCTGAACCCTGTTTGCAGCCCTGGAGGCCAAAACGACCGCGGCCTCGACATCGGGGGTAGCCAGCCTCCCTCGCTACCCCCAGGAGCCTCCCGGAAGTGCTCCGGGGCTTCCAACCATCTCCCTGGGGCTTAACTGCTGGGAGGCGTCCGGCCTGGAGCCTCCCAGCTACGTCCTGCAAACCCAGAGGGCCCCCAGTGAACCCCCGGGCCCTCCGGCCTACTTTTCGCCACCGCCCAGACGCCCTGCTTACCAGATAGTCTTCGGAGGGCCTCCGGACAAGGCTCTCCAGCGCCGTCTTCAGCTGCCTCCAGGGTCTTCAGGACCAGCGATGGGCTCCTCCGGGCAATCCTGGGCGTCCCTGTGCCATCCCGGCCCCATCCTGCAGTCTTCGCCCCCCCAGTGAGTGTTCCAGTGCCGGGGGGGCTTCAGGAGGAATCTTCGGGGCTTCTGAGGCCTTCAGCCCCTCTTCGGGCCCAAATCCCGGCCTGCAGGCCTAGGCCTGGGCCTGGCCCAGAGGCAGAGAGAGAGACATCTGCTCCCTCCGCCTCCTGGGCTCAAATGAATCCTGAGCATGCCCAGTTGGGGCCATCCAAAAATCAGAGAAAAATACCACCACCTGCCAGCAGAGGGATCCCTTTCCCATTCACCTCAATGGAGAACTCACAGATGTATAGAAATGGACATAGAGCTAAGGAAAATTCTCTTTCATCTGCTTCTGCCCTCCCAAATAATTTTGCAAAACTGCAACTTGGGGGGGAGAATTACAGCAGTTGGAGTAAAGATGTGCAGATATGTCTATTAAAGGAAGGGACTCTAGAGATGGTTCTGGATCCCCCACCTCTTCCCTGGGGACCCCAAGAAGAGTGGTATCATAGACAAGCATATACCACTCTACTGAGCTCACTGGATGGCAACTTGTACCCCAACATTAAATGTGAGATGGTCTCACGAAGTCGATGGTTCGTTAAGGAGCTTCCAAGTAAAAAGCAGCACGCAGGGATGCAATCATTTAAAGCTTTATTCAACGTACAGTAAATAGAAAGAATTCCCTGGCATGGAGGCCTCCATGCCTGGATTGAGCTCGTGGATGAGCTAGCAAGTAGAAGAAAGAACAAAGAGAAACTAGAGACTAGAGAGACTGGGGCTAGAGAGAGGAGCAGCCCCTGAGCAGAGGTATTTATGGGGGTCCTCAGTCCCTCCCTTATCATAAAACTCTCTCACCAATGGGGCTGCAGGGGTCGGGGACCCCTGACCCATCAGTGGGGGCAAATATGCTCTTTTGCTCCCATCTGATGACCTTTTTGGGAACTGCCATGGCTGGCACAAAAACATCTAACATTCCAGATGAGCTCACAGCTGGTGAGGTTTGGGGGTTATTATACAATTTATTCAACAGCGACAGCATCGGTTCAATCACCAGACTCACAACTGAGTTTTACACCACCAGACTGAAGTTTGGGGCTAACATGGCCGAGCACCTGGGAAAATTGAAGGCGCTCAGGGCAGAACTGATGTTCAGAGACTACCTTGTACCTGAGGCGAACATGGTCGCTTTCATTCTGGCTTCCCTGGACAAAAATTGGAGCAGTTTCATTGTTTCACTAGAGGGGACAACGAAGGAAGCCATGACCCTGTCCTACCTCACAGGGAGGCTCATTGAAGAGGACAGGAGGCGTCGAGATGCAGGAGAGTACGCCAGAGCCACCATACAGCGAGCCAACAGGAGGCACCACAACTCAGTGCAGGTTAATGCTCTACTTAAGTGTTTCATCTGTGGCTCTGAGGGGCATCTGAAGAAGGACTGCCCCCATCACCAACAAGGCCCAAAGCGCGGTCCCAATCAAGGAAGGGGCAAGGGGCAAGGAAGGGGGCGTGGCGGGGGCAAAGTTAGTGCCAAGGGCAATTTTGTGCGTACTTGTGCTCTCACCTCCACCACAAAGGCTGATAGCCCCACTGACTTATGGTTACTGGACTCTGGAGCTTCATCTCACATTACCAATATGAAAAAAGGTTTTAAAAGGTTAAAGAAAATTAACTCATCTGTCAAGGTGGCCAATGGTGATAAGGCTTTGGTTGTTGGGGAGGGCACTGTCTCTGTACCCAGACTAGGAAATGTTGAAGGGGTACTGCATGCTCCCTCCATTGCCAACAATCTGTTAAGCATTATCAAATTATGTGACGATGACAGGGTGGAAGTTTTATTTCGCAAAGGGGGAGGTCATATCACCCAGAACCAGAGGGTCATTGGAAGTATTGCCATCATAAATGGTTTGCCATACTTCTCCCCTGAGGGCCCAGCCACAGAAGACAGTCCACCAGGTGCCACCTCAGAAGGAGCCTGCGCACGGAAAGAGAGAAAGACCCCATATTTCCTGGTCCACGGTAGGAAACTAAGTTTAGGACACTTGCGTGTGTTTGGCTCCTACGCTTGGGTGCACATCCCCAAGCAGCTGCGGAAGAAGGGGAGATCTGTCTCCCAGAGACTAAGGTTCTTGGGCTATGCTCCTGGCTCCATGGCCTATCGTTTCCTGGGAGAAGGGGGCAGGACTGTGACTTCCCAATCTGCCTCCTTTGAAGAGGACTCCAATTGGACCCAGATTCACTCAAATGATCTGGGCCCATATGTCAACCGACCCAGCAAAGACACACTAACCATGACATCACCTGAGACGACCACATACCCTGCCACCGACGAGAGCGAGGAACAAGACGAAGATGTCATCCTACCTGGTTCAGATGGGGAGGATGAACCATCCAGTCCAGAGGTGACGCCTCAGAGACCCGCGATACCCAGCACCTGGGACCGAGGGTCTTCACATCCCAGTTGTGAAATGCCGGCTAACAAGGAACCCACAGAACAAAAAGGCGGTGAGTGGCAGGAGGTCAGGAGGTCAAAGCGGTCCAACAAAGGGATCCCGCCAAAGAGAATCGACATTGGGCACATCGCGTCCGTCAACAGCTGCCCATCGAAGAACAGGAGAAATGGCAGCTCGCAATGGAGCAGGAGATGGCGAGCCTGAAAAAGCTAAAAGTCTTCACCCCCCAGCAACCACCAAAGGAGAGGAAAGTCATTGGCACAAGGTGGGTTTTCAAGGCCAAACCACTTGCCAACGGCCTCTAACTGTATAAGGCCCGTTTGGTAGCACAGGGGTTCGCCCAACGCTACATGGAGGACTACGGGGAGAACTATTCTCCAACCGTCCGGGCAGAGAGCGTCAAGGCCGCCCTCGTAACTGCAGCCGCTCTGGGGGAGGAAGTCTTCCAATTCGACATCCAGACGGCTTACCTCCATGCCAACTTGGACCAGCAGATCTACGTGAGGGCCCCTCCTGGCTACCAGCAGGAGGGGGGAAAACACATGGCTGCTCCGAAAAGAGTTATATGGCCTCAAGCAGTCGGGGAAACTATGGTACGACTGCCTTAGAAAAAGTTTAGAACGAGTTGGTTTCAGTGCATCCCATGCAGATGAATGTGTTTTCACACGCAACTCCAAGGATACCACAGAATGGGTGTTAGTTTATGTGGACGACCTCCTATATGTAGGGCCTGACAAGGAAGGGTGTGATAAATTTGCCAAGGCCCTGGGGGAAAAGTTTACCCTGAAGTCTTTGGGGCGGGTTGACAGGTACTTGGGTGTGCACATCTTGGCCACTAAGGAGGGGTTCGCCCTATCTCAGAAAGAAAAGATTGAGGACTTACTGGCCAAATGCAAAATGGCAGAATCTAACCCAACGCGTAGCCCAATACAAAGTGACTATTACAGTCACACTCACAAGGACGGTCCTGAGTTCACAGATAATAAGCTTTACAGATCTGTGATCGGCTCCTTGCTATATATCAGCAATTGGAGCAGGCCTGACATAGCTTTAGCTGTGAATCTACTGTCCAGGCATGTGGAACACCCAAAGGAATTCCACTGGACTGCTGTTAAGAGGGTACCTAGGTACCTCAGGGGCACGACCGATGCTCTCCTTGTGCTGGAGCCAGAGAAGGGGAAAACAGCCCAGCTCTCCGCTTACTCGGACGCAGAGTGGGCTGGTGACACTAAAAGTAGATGGAGCACCTCTGGTTTCCTCATATTGCTAAATGGCTGTCCTATTCATTGGCATGTTAGGCAGAAAAAAATTGTTTCTTGCTCCACGGCCGAGGCGGAATATGCCAGCCTGTCGGAGACGGCCAATGATTTGATTTGGTTCGATGCTCTGATAACAAGCATCTGGGCACCTCCTCCTCTGCCCATCCAAATTCAAGAGGATAATACAGCTGCAATTGCAATCTCGGGGGCATATGCAGTGGGCTCTAGGTCCCGCCACATAGACATACGCTATCAAAATCTCAGGCAGCTTGCCAAAATGGGGTTTATACATGTTGAGCATTGTAATACAACTGACCAAATAGCTGACATGTTCACCAAACCTGTTCCCATTGACCGGCACAACCTTCTGTGTAAGCGTTTGTGTTTGGTCTTCTGAACGTGTATATGCATGTCTATGACACCTGCTCGCCCCCTCACATACATTCACTGGTCTCTGTCATTGGCTGGCAAGAAGGGGAATTGTTAGATGTTTTTGTGCCAGCCATGGCAGTTCCCCAAAAAGGTCATCAGCCCCTGCAGCCCCATTGGAGAGACTTAATTGGTAAGGGAGGGGCTGTGAACCCCCATAAAAACCTCTGCTCAGGGGCTGCTCTCTCTCTGCTTGCTTTCTCTCTCTTGTTGCTCTCTTGTGGGAATGATCCATGAGCTCAATCCAGGCATGGATGCCTCCATGCCAGGGAACTCTTTCTCTTTACTCTATTGTTAAATAAAGCTTCATCTGATTGCATCCCTGCTTGCTGCCTTTTTTCTTGGAAGCACCTTAACGAACCATTGGTCTCGTGAGGCCATCTCACACTCCATTTAACTATTACTGTACTGGGAAGTCTAGTTTCCTGAAGAGTCACTGAAATGAGATTTGTTTTCTAAAATAAGTGGTGCTGGGGTTCATGTCAATTAAAAATAACATCCCTTGCAGTGGAAACTGCTACACCTAATCCTAGGCTATCTGGTATTCTACATATACTCAAAGGCACTCCTTTCTTATGTTCTGCATGCTTCAGCATTTCAAGGTTTCTGAGAAGGGGCCTCCCGAGCGGAGGGGTCCCGGGCCGAGCCGAGCGCCCGGTCGTGTAAAAAAAAGGTTTCTGAGAAGGTCAAGATAACAGCCCCTTATTAATTGGCAGCTGTTGCTGAAACAATAAGGAAGTGAGACATTGTGAAATCTCAAAATGAATGGAGATTACAAATCTCTATGTGGTTTCAGCTGGATTCTCCTGAACAGAAAATCAGAGAAATTGCCCACCATCATTTCTATAGAAAGTCTAAGACACCTTAATACCTGGAGTATATATCTAAATGGTGCCCAACATAGCAGTAAACATACATTATAAGCTAAATCCTGTTACCTTTTAATGAGTCTTCCTTTCAGATGGATTGCATGAGGCCAATTGCCCAAGATTTGCCTATTTGCCTAGCCTTTTGTCTGTTCAGGTATATACAAAATAGTCATTTTACTACTGCTTTCTACTGTACTTCTTTATATCTTCCCTTAATTGCATGAAATCTGGATTAATTTCAGAGTTCCTTTTGGAAAAGGAAAAAAAAGAAAAACCTGCCACTGAGCTTGCTGGTGCAGTTTAACCTTGTCACATTCAATTGTTGACCTTTTGAAAAAGACTGGGAGAAAGCAGGCATACCAAAATTTGGATGTAGCCTGGAGACAAGAGATGGGAGTGCTTTCAATACATTTGAGCATTTGGATATCCTTCTAGCTTATGACAAAGAATTAGTTGAACAGAGTGCATACCTCCCATGACAGATCCTGGATGTCAGCCATGTAGATCACATGTCACAGCATCAGTTTTTGCCACTAAACCTCTTTTTTAAGATAAATTTTATTGAAAGTATAGTAGTGTAAAATACAAATGAAAGTAAATATGGAAATGGGGAAGTAGTATAAGTTAGTGCCATCTTCCAAGCCAAGATGGCAACAACGGAGGAGGCAGTACTACATAGGAGGAAACAAAATTGTTATTAAGCTAGGAAAAAATGGTAGAAGAAGAGGAGAGGAAGGAGTAGAAACATAGAGAAAGACAGAAAATAGGAGAGATAAAGAGGAGAGGAGTGGTAAAAAAGAGAAGGAGAAACAAGAAACATAAAGGCACAACTAGTGCTATCTGCTGCACACTGAGCAGCTGTCCACCCTGAGAGGCCTGGAAACCCAGAGTGAGCAACCCAGCCTGGCACCACCCCGCAAGCCAGGCAAACCGAAAGCAGAGGAGTGGCAGAGTAGAAACCCAGCCAGACCCAAAGCGGAGGTGAGAAAACCTGGCCCTGGCCCAGAATGGTATCCTGGAAGCCAAGGTCCCAGATCAACATCCTGATTCTACAGGTGGCTTGGGTCTTTCAGCCATCACAGTAGTTGGAGATCTTCGTGGGGGTGAGTGCCATTCAAGTTGTTCTGACCTTGGCTCAGGTTCAGGTAGGAGAGGCTTTTTATAGCAGGCGAGCTCAACATCTAATTTCACCACTGCCTGGTACTATTCATGCAGTTGGTCAGGCACGGCACGGTAGATACATGCCAGAGAAATGTAGTCATCTAACCCTTCTCTAAAAAGATGAAGTATGGATTGCTCAGGCCATCTCTCTATCCGACCGGCCAGCTTTCAAAACTCCCGCATATACTCCAGGGCAGGCAGGCCAGCTTGTTTTATCTTGTGAATTTGCTCTTACGCTTTAAGGGCGATGGATGGGTCCTCAAATCTTTCCCTCAGGCCTAGGAGGAAAAGGAGGGGGTCCTCCAAGTCAGGGGCTTGCTTGTTATATAAATTGTTCAACCATTCGGATGCTTCTCCCTCTAGGCTGGAAGCAATCACATCGACCATAGCACCTGGGTCAGGGTAGAGATGAGCCCAGCTATTCAAATGAGAGCATACGTGGTTGAGGAAGAAAATCAGTTTCTCTGGGTCCCCATCGAAGGTTGCTCTGAAGGGTGGGTTCAACATTGGTTACTGGGGGCCCCATTGCTGCTGGCCTCACCCTGCTTGTTGGTTAAATGGTTGCTGGGGGCCCGACTACTGTTGTTGTGTCTCCAGTCGCTGCTGGCCACTGCTGCTGGCCCCACTGGTCCTGCTGTACATTCAGGGGTTGCACGTTTGGGTCCTGCTGCTGCCACCCTTGCTGTTGTCCTCCCACCAGCTCCTGATCTCCAGGCTTTTTCAACACCACCAGCTGTTGCAAGGCTTCTATTAACTGGGGCAAGCTCAGAGGTTCTTGGCCTTTCACTTGTGGGGGTTTCCCAACCTCCCATTGCTGCGGAGGCCCCAGGCTGCGGTCCTCTGTCTCTAAGGGTCTGGAGGGCTTAACAGGGGACTCTTGGGTCTGGCAGGCAGTCAGATCTGCAGACAGGATTTTCCACTCACCCAGATTCTCAGTGGCTGATGATATGACATCTCCTCCCCATTCTACTTCTGGGGCCTCTTGCCGCACAGTCTGGCCTCTGTATTCTCTACTGGAGTGGTTCCAGCTTGACAATGAGATAAGCTCAGTTATCTGCTGAGGTTTGGAGATTGGCCGAAATTCATCTTCCCACAGAAAACTATTATTTCCTGTTCAGAAGTTTCGCCAGCAATCAGACCTTCCCTTTCCATCTTGAGGATTCTTCTCTGAATCTTTGCCAGCTTATCTCTCTTACCGGAGACAGCGGTGGGGGTTCAGGACCCCCCTTTGAAAGAAAGGAGATTCTGGCATAATGTCATGGTTCCAATGAATGAGACAAATCAAACAAATTGCGATTTTATTTTTATTTTAACTTTTTAACCTCTTTTAATATTGTATTTTAACCTACCCCTTTTTAACTTTTTAAACCCATTTTTAACCCATTTTAACCTTTTAAACCATAGTTTTAAACTTATTTTTAAACCTGTTTTAACAAACCTGAATGGGGAAAAGAAGGAAGAGACAGCACTCTGCAGCAGAAAGTATATCCAAGCCTTTGAAGCAGCAGAAAATGGAGGATTATATTGCAAACAGACAGTCTGCTCCAGTAAGTAACTCATTCGCAGGCACCTTATCAGATAAATTTAATTTATGTGACTCATTGGAATGGGACTTACAAACCGAACTGGAGAGCAGACAGCGTGTGGAGTTGTCCTCCTCCCTCTTGGAGAATGGCTCCCCTCCTTGGAACCCGGCAACAGCCTTTTTTTGCACAGGAGGGAGATGTAGCAATTTTGAAGGGGGAAAATTTGACAGACTTCCTCTCTAGACAATGTTTGCTTACAGCTCAAACTGTAAACTCAATATATGATCTCTTGTCAATTGTCATAAATAAGGTCGACTGCCTGAAAGAATCTTTTGCAAAGTTTGTTAGGAGCCACCCAAATACTGTGGAAGGACTTGGGAGGATAAACATGGACAGACATGGGATGGCTAACTCAGAAAATGAAACTAGAGAAGGACCTTGTTTTCCTCCCAAAAATTTGAACACCTACAGAGAAAACACTCAATCAGGCAAAGGTCTAAGAGATGACCAATATAACTACAGTCTGCAAACTAAGCAGGTTACTTTGCAAATTTATGACAAGAGAGTTGGAGCAATAGAAAAGCTATTAGGCTGTCCCTGAGCCAGCTGCTCCTCTGTGAATTCACTCTGATAGATCTACTACATGCAGAGTGGCTGCCAGCAAGAACACAATGTATGAGAATTCTCCTATCGTTCAAGCAGCCCACAATTCCCTCCATGCTCTTCAGAATGAAACCCTTTCTGAGCATTTTCTCAATATTTCCAATAAGGGTCTTTTGTTCAGAAAAAGTGTGCCCACTCCTGAAACAGCGTCATCAAGAGGGAACTGTCGCTTTAAATCTAGGCTGCAACAGCCCTCACACTACTAAGCCTGAGGCTGCTGCAACTGATCTGACCCTGAGAAAGCAAAGAAGCAATATACGAACTGTGTTACCCACAGCTGCAGGAACTGCTGAGGATGTGCCAGAGGAAATGTTGATTGACCTATTCAGTGCATTGCCAGAACCTGAGCAAGTTAACATCATTCAAAGATTGGATGACCTAAAAGAGGCACTGACAACAACTCAATCTACAGCAAAGCCTCTATTTAATTTGGCTCCACTAACCACGCAACCTTGTGACAAGATATTTAATCAACAATCTGCCTTTACCTCAACAGTAAAAAAAGGTGTTGTCACACAGGCTGAGAGTGGAGTAACTGCACTGACTGACCCAGCCTCTGAGAAACAATTGAAAGACAAAGGGCTTCATCACACAGTGCCCCCTAAGCTGACAAACACTAAGGACATAATCCAGCTTACATCCTCATTTGATTTAGAAGTTCCCACAACATCTTTCCACAAGATGAACCCTCAGCCATGCCCCTCCAAAAATGGACATAAATCTACATTTATAGACTTAAGCCAGAGTACCTGCCCATTGGAAAAAAAATCATTCTTGGAGCAAGAGCGGAGGCACGCTGGCAACCGAGATATAGAGGAGCAACAACAAGTTCTGCAACCCATGAGGAGAAATATCGAACCTCACAACAACTGTGTTTATATGGGAAGCTTAGATGATATTGACCCAGCTCCAATGTCAAGTTGACATCTGGCATTTTTACCATCTAGCCAATCAACCAAGCCAGACCACCTTGCCTCTGAGAACCCCATACAGTTGATGACCTGGAACATAGCTGGCTGGAAAGGGATGGTTGATAGTGGACTAATGAGCTTTCTCTCTAGATTTGATGTAATAGCCTTTCAAGAAACCTGGCTAACCGAAGTGGATGAACCAGTACAATTGCCAGGCTTTCAGGGATGGGCCTCCCCAGACCTAAAAACAAAGAACAAAGGGAGACCCTCTGGTGGGCTATGCATTCTTATAAAGTAAGAGTTGCAATGCCATGGAGAGTAATTATATAACGAAGATAAGTATCCGTACTTTCTAGCTGTCAAATTTGAATATGACCAGTTTGAGTTAATATTGGTAAATGTGTACATTCCTCCAAGCACATCCCAGCACTATAATTTGGAATATTGGATGGGCTTGGAAGTTAACTTAGAAGATCTATCTATACTGTACCCTCAGTCCATAGTGGTATTATTAGGAGATCTGAATGCTAGACTGGGTCCCTCTCTGTATGAGCTTGCCCAGAAGAAGGGAATCCCAGGGGAGTTCTTTGATAATCATCCTCAGTGGCTCTCGAGAGACTGTGAAAGTAATGCCGCTGGCCTGCTCCTAGTCTCCTTAATTTTTAAGGGTAATCTCCAAATTCATACAATTCAGGCATTATCTAAAATTAGAGCTTATAACTACTGGTGCAAAGTTAATGAAATGGAGACTGATAGACTCCCCAAATTATGCCTACTAGAGCAAATAAAACTACAATCACAAATCTCCTGGATCACCAAACTAACAACCTTTGTAAGAAGCTGTGGCCTTCCTGTTTCTTGCATAACAGGAGAACAATCTAAAAAAAGAGTTGCCCAAAGAATTAAGGATATAGAAGCACAAACTGATATAGCTATCCTTAGTAAGGTGGGTAACTTGAAATGGCTGAGTAAATACAAATGTACTTTTCAAGTGGACAGTTATTTGAAGTTACAACTCCCAAAACATCTTAGGGAGATATTTACGAGAGCGAGATTCGAACAGCTTGACACAATGGTCAGATATGGGAGATTTCATGCTATACCATACAATGAGCGTCTCTGCATTTGCGTAGCGGCAGAGGTAGAGGACCTGGATCACATCCTATTTGACTGTTGTTTGTATAAGAGGGTGAGAGACAGGTATCTTGGTCTATATACCAAATGAATGACCCATTGGGATCCCCATATCAAAATAACTTATCTTATGTCCGGTCAGAACTTGAAAATAACATTTAACATAGCACAGTATTTAAACAAAATGATCCGGTTAAGATCTGCATATGTGGGACTGATTGGGGTAGATTGCAAGGGCGACTCTGAAATATAATGTTATCATATTTTATCTATATCTTAAATTATTGTACATTATTACAATTTCATTTTAGATTGTATTTTATTACTATTTCATCTTAAATTGCATTTTGTTTTCATTCCATTTTAAATTGTATTTTATCAAATTCCATTTTGGATTGCTTTTATCAAGTTTTGGTGACGGTTTGTTGCTGGAACTTTGCACTTTGATATGGCACAAGGGCTAATCAATAAAGTTGTTGTTTGCATCAAACAAATTGCAGGCATATTATTTTTCTAAAAAGTCTTAGTAATGAAACAAAACATCGGCACTCATGGAAGGATGCCAGAATCTGAAATCTCCTCCCTCCAAACCCATCATAACACACACACAATCCCCACCCTTATCTACATGTCATAAATCACATTATCCAATTAGTTTTACATATGAGGTTTCACTTCCCATTCTGTATGCAGGCTTTTGCAATCTTATCTCAACTTCCAGGTGATTCCTCCCTCCCAAATGAAGCAATTAAAATAACAGGCTGTCTCTTATATTGTCAGTGCAAAAACATGTCAATGTTTGCAGCACTGACATCGGGACTATAATGCATCTCAATTCACAGTTCCAGAATAGTAAAAAGGAGTAAATATCTCCATGCATCTGCTTGGCTGGAGTAAAAAGGAATATTTATCCTTCATCTGCTTGGATGTAGTAAAAAGGATTAATATCCTTCATCTGCTTGGCTGGACTAAAAGGCAATAAGGAATAAATATCCTTCATCTGCTTGGCTGTAGTAAAAAGGAATAATCATCTTTGTGCCTCAGCCAAAATTAACTCTTCATCTGCTTATCTGGAGTAAAAAGAAACATTTGTCTCCATGCCTCAGAAAAATGATTAAAGCTGTGTCTTTACGCAAAAGCAAAAAGAGACAATTCAGAAACAGAGATGTTTCAATTCTTATCTGCATGTCTATTGTAAAGGAAAATGGCTGCAAAGGATTAATTTTTCTTCCATGAAAAAAATCCAAGCCTGTGCATAAATGGCAGTCTGCCTCTACCACCCCCATTTGCCTGGAATGAAAGGAATGTGTTGCTGGGAAGTGGAGAGATGTGTGTGTTGAAGGAATGCTTTTCCAACAGAAAGGAAATAATTAAGCTCAAAGTAAATAGAGATAATTTACCTTCCGAACTGAAAGAGGTTTGCCTCCTTGCTGAAAATAAGAAAAAATTCTGTTTGAGTTTGACTTGAGAAACTATTCAGAACTGGCTTAACAGACAAGCTAACAAAGGAATACCCGCGTTGAGGCATTGCTTATCAGCCGGGTTGTAAATAAAGCAATTAATTGTCAAGGAAACTGGGCTATTGCTGGCCCCTCCCGTTGGAATTCAGGCAGAGAGAGAAGCAAATGATTCAAGCTTGTCTTTAACAAAGCCAATCAGATAGCGATCCCTGGCCTACTGCTGAAAGAAAATTAGCTAAGGAACCTTTTTTATGAAACAATCTTTCATGTTTTAAGTTGGATCTCGAGTCAGGAATAAATTCCTTTAGAGGTCTATAAAACAGACGTCCACAAGATTTGTAGTTCATTAAAAAGGGATTAAACAGCGAAAAGTCTATTCTAAGAGTAGTCTAGGTGCAGCAGCGCTCTCTGGTGGCCAACCTAAAAAGAAAGCCTGTATACATCGCACCCTATTGGCCCATACACAGCGATCTCTGGTGGCAACCTGCAAACAACAAGCTTGCATTTATGTTACCTGCATGCAGCGCACCCTGGTGGCTGATCTGCAAATAACAGGCTTGTATTCATTCCACGCAAGCAGTGCACCCTGGTGGCCAAAGAGTGAACTTTGCTGAAGTCTCTACCCATGCAGACAGTAAACCCTGGTGGCCAAAGAGTGAACCTCACTGAAGTCCTTACCCACGCAGACAGTGCACCCTGGTTGCCAAAGAGTGAACTTCGCTGAAGTCTCTACCCACGCAGACAGTGTACCTTGGTGGCCAAATATTGAACTTCACTGAAGTCTTTACCTATGCAGACACTGCACCCTGGTGGTCAAAGAGCAAAATTCATTGAATTCACTCAAAATGTCTAAGACATTTTCTGAGCCTGCCCTAGCCATGGCAGTGTTCTATTGGACCAGAAGAGCTGGTCCAACCAACCAACCTTGATTTGTGCGCAGAACCTGATGTCCAAGCTTCAGTGAGGCCAAAGACATCTCAGAAACCCTATGACCTGAGGCAACAAAGAAAGCCTACAAAAGTCATGTGGTCAAGCCTGATGGAGAAATGGAATGTGCTCTATCAACATCATGAAAGATACTGGGAGAAGTTACAAAAACTGTGAAGCATCCAAAGAGAAGCTTTCTCCCAAGCGCACTCTCTCATTGAAGGAGTTTTTCTTAAAGTGGAAAGACTACGAGTGCCATCTCAAAAAGGTCCAGTCGCAGCTAGGGGATGCAACACTCGAAAAGAAAATGCAACACCTGAAGCTAAAGAACAAGGAACATGAGAAGTTCCTAAAAAGTAGTAACTGCCTCCCTGAGGTCGAAGTACACATGAAAGACACACCATTCGAGAAGGCCGAGTCCGAAGTGTCCCATCATTTGCAAGCATCATCCCAGAGGTCACACGTATCTTCCTCTCACTCCTCCAAGAAAGCTTCAGCCTCACATCCCAAGTCACCACGGTCGGAGGTGCACAGCAGCATGTCAGAGCAATCTCATGTCTCAGCTGCCTCCCGTCATTCTAATGCATCTTCTCACCTCAGCAGCATGTCAAAGCAAGTTCATGTCTGAGGCACCTCCTATCACTCTAAAACATCTTCTTGTCATAGCCATTCAACCCGAGTCTCCAGGGCAGAGAGCCTGGCCACTCAAGCTGTACAAGCACGAGTCAACGCCGCGGTAGCTGCAGCAATTTTACTTGTGGAAAAGGAAGAGCAGCTGCAAAAGGTAGAAATGGCTGAAGCAGCTCTACGTCTGGCAAAGGCCAAAGCAGCTCTACAGGTGGCAAAAGTCGAGCAGCTGGGAAAGGAAGAAACAGCCAAAACTCAGGCCAGGATTGAGTTTCTACAGCGTGAATGGCAGCAGAGACAAAGGCCCAGGCCAACCTTGAGTTTTTAAAGTGCAAATGGGAGGCAGCAGAAGCAGCCACAAAAGCAGCAGCTTTACAGAAAGGTGCTTGAAGGTGCTGCCTTCACACCCAAGTTTAAGAGACCAGAAGGTGGAATTTCACACAATCGTGTTGAGGCCTATGTGGATGATCAGAACACACTATACATCAAGTGCGGGAGGAGGCAACACGGTCGACCACAGATCTCCTGAGGCCAAGTGACCAAGGAAGAGAATCTCAACCACCAGATGTACCAACCAGTCAAAGAACTGACAACGTACCATCTGAACGATGAGACCTCCCCCCCCCCCCCATTAGATCTGTAAGATTCACCCCAAATAACCAAGAAGCAAGGGGTGAACAATTTGGCCCATCTGCAATGGCAAGCATCCCTCAGCAAGTAGGCACACTAGAAGCCACGATTCATATATATATTAGGTTTCCAATATTACAATAATATCTTTAAAAAGCAACATGGTGTCTGGGTTACAATAGTTCCATTTCAGACAAATATATATTATTACAAATCTCCAGGGCGAAAGATTTATACGATCTGAAGAGAAATCAGAGTATATTATTACAAATCTCCAAGTTATTATAAACAATACTTCCTCTCTCTTTTTCCCTTTAATACATACTATCTCTTATCTAAATTAACATATTTCTTATTGCTACCCATCAGTCATTTAATAGTTTTTTATATATATTTAGCAATCTTTTAATATATTTCATATTTTAACATTCCATCTTTAAGACATCAAACATCTTATCTATTTTTCTGGTTTTAATTTTACATTGATATTGAAATTAAAACGTTTAAGATTTCTCATCTTCATATTGCTACATAAACTCCTTTCCCTTTACACAATTTTCTTCAATGCCTGGTAATGTAATCCAGTTCTTATTTATCTCATTTCCATATCCATATCAGTAATACAATATTTAGAATAGTAGTCATTAAAATACCAATTTGTAAGGTGGAGAGGAAAAAAAAGGGAGGACAATATAATATTCTTGTTTCTCATTTATAGTTTCCATATATTAAAAATTAACCAAAATTTCTTCCATTTCAACATTTAATACATCCTTTCATGTCTCTGCATCCAAGTATATTAGTTACATTCTATCATTTTTAGCATATATACATCTTAACCCATATCATTTTAAAAAACTCAATATTTCAATGATAGTATTCATACATCTGGATTTTATTTTTATTTTATTTTTATTTTTTTAGTTAATCAGTATTTTTATCTACTCATCAAAACAATCTCTCGTAATCCCAATAATAATAATAATAATAATAATAATAATAATAATAATAATAATAATAATAATAATAATAATAATAATAATAATTTTATTTATATACCGCCCTTCTCCCGAAGGACTCAGGGCGGTGTACAGGGCAAATATATAACAATACAAAAATACAAAAGTTAAAAAAAGAATTAAACATATGCCCAACTAAAAACAATAAATACAAATATTAAAATAACCACCCATCCCTCATCAGGCCAGGCCGGATTGTACAATTAAGAATGTCTTCAGATCGCGACGGAAGGAGCGAAGGTCGGGCGCCATCTGGAGCTCAGCCGGCAACTGATTCCATAGCTCCGGGGCGCCCACAGAGAAGGATCTCCCCCTGGGGGCCACCAATCGACATTCTCTGATCGGTGGCACCCTGAGGAGACCCTCTCTGTGGGAACGCACAGGGCGGAGGGAAGTTGATGCCGGCAGCAGGTGATCCCTAAGGTACTCCGGACCCATGCCATGTAGGGCCTTAAACACCATTACCAGTACCTTGAATCTCACCCGGAAGACAACTGGTAACCAATGCAGCTCACGGAGCAGAGGTGTTATATGGGAGTATCAGGAGACTCCCAACACAACTCTCGCGGCTGCATTCTGTACCAGCTGGAGCCTCCGAGTGGTCTTCAAGGGCAGCCCCATGTAGAGAGCGTTGCAGAGGTCACGAGCGCATGAGTGACCATACACAAGGCATCCCGGTCTAGATAGGGCCTCAACTGGTGCACCAGGGGAACCTGGGCGAAGGCCCCCCTAGTCACAGCCACTATGTGGTCTTCCAAAGTAAGCCGTGAATCTAGGAGGACTCCCAAGTTGCGGGCCCTATCTACGGGGGGTAATAATTCACCCCCCATAGAAAGAGATGGAATGTTCTGAATATCCCGGGATGCCGGTATGCACAGCCACTCAGTCTTGTCGGGGTTGAGTTGAAGTCTGTTACTCCCCATCCAGACCCGGACCGCCTCCAGGCAATGGGACATCACGTCGAGGGCATCACTGGGGTGGTTTGGGGTAGAAAGAAAAAGCTGGGTATCATCAGCGTACTGATGATACCCAACTCCAAAACCACGAATGATCTCACCCAGCGGTTTCATATAGATGTTGAACAGGAGAGGCGAGAGGACCGACCCCTGAGGAACTCCACAAACGAGAAACCTCGAGGTCGACCTCTGTCCCCCTGCCAACACCGACTGCGAACGTCCCAGGAGATAGGAGGAGAACCACCGCAAAACTGTGCCTCCCACTCCCAATCCCCTGAGACGCCGCAGCAAGATACCATGGTCGATGGTATCGAATGCCGCTGAGAGGTCTAATAGGACTAGGACAGAGGAATGTCCCCTGTCCTGAGCCCTCCAGAGATCATTCACCAGAGCGACCAATGCCGTCTCTGTGCTGTACCCGGGCCTCAAACCCGATTGGTACGGGTCTAGATAATCCGCTTCATCCAGGGCCAGAGGGAGCTGATGTGCCACCACACTCTCAACAACCTTCGCAAGAAAGCAAAGGTTGGAGACCGGGCGAAAGTTATTCAACACAGCTGGGTCCAAGGCAGGCTTCTTGAGGAGAGGTCTCACCACCGCCTCTTTCAAGACGGCGGTGAAACTACCCTCACTCAGAGAAGCAGATATAACCGCCTGGAGCCAGCCTCGTGTCCCTTCCTGAGCCGCATAAACCAGCCAGGAAGGGCACGGGTCCAATAAACATGTGGTGGAACTCAGCCTCCTCATGATCCTGTCCACTTCCTCCGGAGTAACAGAATCAAACTCCTCCCAGATAATATCGACAAGATTGCCCGTGTCCTGATCGTCAGACTCTGCCCAGTCAGAGTCCAGACCGGTCCGAATCCGAACGATTTTGTCCGACAGATGTTGGTTAAACTCCTCGGCACGACCCTGCAAGGGTTCTTCTCTCACCTCCTGATTAAGGAGGGAGAAAGTCACCCTAAACAGGGCGGCCGGGCGTTTATCTGCGGATGCGATAAGGGTAGCGAAGTGATTAGACCTCGCCTCCCTCATCGCAGAGAGATAAGACCTAATATAGGTTCTTAGTCGCAATCGGTCAGATTCGGATCGGCTGGATCTCCAACAGCTCTCTAGGCCCCGTCTCCGACGCTTCATCTCCTGAAGCTCCGCGGAAAACCATGGAGCTCGATGGGATCTGCACCGGGTCAGGGGCCGCAAGGGTACAACTCGGTCCAGAGCCTCAGTGGCTGCCCTTTCCCAGGCTTCCACTAAGGCATCCGCCGAGTTGTAAGCAAAGGAGGCAGGTGGGGACCCCAGCGCAGCCTGGAACCTCTCAGGGTCCATTAAGCGTCTGGGGCGGTACCATTTAATTGGTTCCACACACCCACGGTGGGGAGTGGCAAAACGGAAGACCAGCCACAGGAGATGATGATCGGTCCATGACAGGGGTATAACAATTGGGGAACCCCCACCAAGATCATCTAACCACCGTCTAGATAAGAAAATCAAGTCAAGGGTGTGGCCTCCCACATGAGTCGGTCCAGAAATTACTTGCGTCAGGTCCATGGCCGTCATGGAAGCCATGAACTCCCGAGTTAACTCAGATGATCCTCCCAGGGATAGTAGGTTGAAGGCACCCAAAACTATAAGTTTGGGGAACTCAACCACCAACCCAGAGAGAATATCGAGAAGCTCAGGCAGAGCTGCTGCTGTGTGTCTAGGTGAAATGTACACCAGCAGCAAACCCAACTGCACACCAGGGCCACATCTCAAGAAGAGAGACTCACACCCGACTATCTGAGGACCGGTGGTCTCCCGTGGACACAAGGTCTCCCTCATAACAACCGCCACTCCCCCACCCCTACCCTGAGCCCGAGGTCGGTGTAGCACCCGGAAACCTGGCGGGCAAAGATCAACCAGAGGAATACCGCCCTCTGGGCCCAACCAAGTCTCTGTGATGCAAGCCAGGTCCGCATGCTCACCCTCGACCAGATCCCGGACAAGAGGAGCCTTATTAACAACAGACCTGGCATTCAAATATACCAACCGGAGCTCAGGTGGCTGCACATCCTCGCTCCCGGGACGTCGGGGAAGAGACAGAGGGTCGGAGTGCCTCACTGCTTGCAAGCAGCGGAGAGGCCTTCCCAAAAGTCGATACGGCCCTCTGTTCATACACCTGCTGCCATTCCCTGACGTCGTGGGAATAGGTAATCCCACGACCCGCTCTGGAGCCCCAGAGGCAACCGATCCCCGCTCCCCTCCCCCGCGATCGATCCCGGACCTGGCCTGAACAACGGTTGATGGATTACCCCCTATTTCCGAACAACCAAAAAATCCCACCCCCCTCCCTAACCCCACCAAAAACTTAGCTAAAAAGCTTACCAGGGGCCTCTTATTAGATCTATATCGGAGGCCCCTACCCGTGCTCAGCCATCTCTCAGGGTCCCAACAATCAGGCCCTTCATTGAGATTATAGGTGGCTAAAAAGGCGGGTTGCACCCAGGAAGGGGGGGCACTCCTGAGGTCGAACAAGTCTCTGCAAGAGTAACAAAGACGAGGCATAAGAAAACCAAATCCAGAGAAAGGCAGTCCCGTATTAAATAATAATTAGGAGGATCTAAAACAGAGGGTAGATGAATATCCAGACCATCCGTCCAGCTTCACTGCCACCCAAGCTGGGCGAACCCCCAGAACAGGCCGACCACCATCCTCTCACGATGGTCGTGGGTCCTGTTCCCGGGGGTGGTCTGGAAAACATACTCTAGGTAAGGCATGCCCCCTAGAGCTCTCACCTCTAGGGGCAGCAGATGTAAATTTAAGCCACCCTCTCATGGTGGCTTGTACCCAGGACCCTCTGAATCCTTTGAGGATGATATGCAGGTGAGTAGACAAAGTTCGTACAAGGCAAAGATATAAAAGGCCATGATAGTCAAGTCTGTTAACGGCCGGCCATTCAAAACACCACCATAGTTCCTCCGCCGCTCCACCATTCCAGACGTTGTTCCCGGCCGCAGCCCCATGGGCCCCCAATTATCCAATAGTTGGGGCCTTCCAGAGTGCGGCCTTACAAAGTGTGGCTCCTCCAGGCCTGTTAGATTCCTCTGGGCCCCGTGAGGCTCCACCGGCACCAACGAGTTGACAATAGGTGTCGTGAAGAGCACACGTCTTTCAGGCTCCTCCGGAACAACCAGACCAAGCTGGGTTCCAATGGGCCCAACCGGACTCAACCGGCCAGCCTGGACGCCTTCAGGGATCACCGAGGTCGCAAGACACCAGGCCCTCTGGAAAAAGCGGAGCAACCAGGAGGAATTGGAATGGGTTGAGGGCCTTATCGCCGAAAACTGCTGCTGCTGGCAAAAAAGACGCCGCTGCAAGCACCGCCGCCACCGCCGCTTCCATCGCCAAACACTGCCGCCGCCAAGAACGGCCCAGAAAACACCGTCGCCGCCGGGGAAAACGGGCCAAAAGGTCCAATATGCCATTACCACCGGCACAAGCGGCCCAAAGACGGTCCAAAACGCAGACGCCGCCGCGGAGATGGAACAAAGCAGCCCAAAAACGGCGCTACCGCTACCGTCAACCGCCAGAACAGTCCAGAGGCACCGCCATCACCGCCGTTGATACAATACAATCCTGTCTATTTTGATATTATGCATTTCAGGCTGCTTAAAAATGTTCATGTTTCTTCAATCTTATTCTTGCTTTCTTCCTTTGCCATGTCATTTTATGCTTCTTTGCCTCAGGGTCATCAAAGCATTCTTGTATTACTATATCATATTGAAGTGGCCCTCCAGTCTCCACCTTTGAAGGATTGAAGAATCTGCCAACAGCACCAAATCTTCTCATTATTTTCACCTCTTGATATAATTGTCCTGGTCCAAATAAACTTCCTTCCATATTTTCTCCATTACAATCTTCAAAAACCTGTATTTGTTGAATATTTAATTCTTCTGCTAATGTATTTGATTGTTCAATTTCTTCTGTTAAATTCTGTCCCAATAAGATATTAACTGTAGTCAGTTTGAATTTGAGTTTGTTTCATCGAGATGCTTTCTAATTCTTTTCCAAAAGCTCTTATTTCATCGCCAGCTGTAGAAAGGAACTGATAAGTTTGGTAAGATATTTCCCACATAGAATGAATTTGTTTTTGAAACTCTTCCATCGTGAAAATTCACATCTGGTGTTCAAGGTTACTCTTATCTTGTTTTTCTTAAATATTTTCTTAGTTTTTTTAAAGAGAAAGTCAGATTGCAATTTCAGGTTTAGCCACCGGGTGTCCCCCAAGTACTTTGGAAATTCTTATCTTTTAGTATTTCTTTCTTTAATGTTTTTTTTTTTTTAAAAAAAAGCACCCCTGGGCTTGTTCACCGCCTTTTGAAGGGAGGGTTAAATTTCCCTCTCCCTCTCCACAGGGGGGGAAAGTACTTAACAGCTTAATTAGGTGAAAAGAAGATGTTTAAGGTATAAGAGAGGAATCTTACCCCCGTCTCTTCTACGCTGCTTTAATGTTGCCTGATGGTAAGTTTGACTTCGGTTGTCTGCAGCCTAGTAACTGGCCATATTCCTATGGTCAGTCTTTCGTCCACCGGTACAAAGGGAATGCAGGCACTAATGGGGGGTTGCTGCTCCCTCGCGTTTCTGCAAAAGCCTCTTCTGTCTGGACACCCCTCCAGGGCAACTCTTCAGTCCTTTTAGGACCCCGCCAGCGATGCGAATCTGGATGTGGAAGATGGGAGCCATCCTCCAGACATCCATTGTCAGCTGTTGGCAAACCAGAAGTCTGAAGCCATGATTTCTGAGCTCAATATGAAGACAAAGGAATTCCGGCCAAATCTTCAAGGCAATTCAAAGACGGATTGGCAGCAAGGAGAACAACCCCCGGCTGGGTCATGGGAAGATGCCATCGTCAAAGAGCACAAGGTCTGCTACAAGTGCCGTGAGTCTACAGAACATTCAGCCAAAGCTTTCACAACTAAGGTAAAAAGGTGACAAGCACCCAGGAGCCCAGCATCCAGACTCTGAGCAGCTACCATGAGCAACTTCTACTCCTTCTCTGACCAAGGAGCTTCAGCATGGCTCCAAAGAGCACCCAGAGGTGCCTGCCAAGGTCCACCACACATCAGTATGTGGTGACTCATCATTCCCTCATTCAGGCACCCACGTCTGTTCAGGTAAAGTCTGCCCCGACAGATGCCCAGAAGAAGCTATGAAGTTGTATGTATCAATAGATCCACAAAGCTATGATGTCCCAAGTGAAGAAATGTCTTTCACAATATTAATGTGCACTGTATCACAGAGCATGGTGGGGAGGAAAGTCACTGGACTCCGCATCCAGTCATTAGATGGGAGTTCACAGTTCCTATTGCCGCCATTGCTAGAACGGGACGCCTTATGCATCCAGTCATTTGTTGGGAGTCCACGGTCCCTACCGCCACCATTGCTAGAATGGGACTCCTTACCAGATAATCACAGTCAAATTCCAACACCAGAGGTAGCAAGAACCACTCCTCACCCGTAGCACCTGGCGGATCACTTCCCTGCCCTATAAAAGATGATCCAGAGCATACATGCAGAGCTTGCCCCACCACTGAGGAAAGATGAAGAATGCTGGTATCTATCATTCTTTGGAGTGTACCACCCACAAAAGCCAGGTCAGATAAAAGTAGTCTTCGATGACAGTGCGCAGTTCCAAGGCATCTCTTTGAACAAAGTCCTTCTCACAGAGCCTGACCTTACCAACAGTCTGCTTGGCATGCTCATCTGCTTCAGAAAGAAAGCTGTAGTGGTCATGGCTGACATCCAGTAGATGTTTTATTTGTTTTACATCAGAGAAGATCATCGCAATTACCTGTGCTTCCTGTGGTTCAGCAATGACCAGCACAGCCAGCAGATAACAGAATACAGAATGCAAGTGCACGTTTTTGGGAATGGCTCTTCCCCCGCAATCGCTAACTACGGCCTGCAACACACCGCCCGTATAGGTGAAGCCAAATACAATGCAGAGGCCAGACGCTTCATAGAATGGGATTTCTATGTGGACGATGGCCTAAAATCTGTACCCACTCCAGCAGAAGCCATAGATCTATTAAAAAGGACATGCCAGATGTTAGCGGCAGCTAACCTTAGGCTGCATAAAATTGCATCCTACAGCGAAGAAGTTTTGGAAGCCTTCAATCCTGAAGACCATGCTAAGGATCTACAGGACTGCAACTTTGGCACAGATGATCCTCTCATCCAACGCAGTCTCAATTTGTGTTGGGACTTGAAGAAGGACATCTTCACCTTTAGAACCCCGGCAAAGGACACCACCTTCACAAGAAGAGGAGTCTTGTCAACAGTAAATAGCCTGTTCAACCCTCTAGGTTTTGCTGCACCCATAACAGTCCAAGGGAAGTTTCTTCTGTGCGCACTCTCCCAAGATGCCACAGACTTGGACAAGCTGCTCCCACCAGAGCAGAAGCAAGAGTGGGAGACGTGGCGCAGATCCCTAAGTTGTCTCCAAAGCGTCCACATACAGTGCACGTATGTTCCCATTTCACTTGCCGCCGCAACAAAGAAGGAGCTGCATGTGTTCTCAGATGCTTCAAGGAAGGCAACAGCAGACTTGGTTTCAGTTTATACAATTGCAAGCTAGATGGATAGAAGATCAGAAAATTGGTATAATAAAAGTTGATGAAAATTTTATAAAGCAAGTTAGAGATCAAAGTCAATTGCGTATAAAAAGGTTATATAATGCTCTTATAGAGATTGATTCAGAATCGGAGTTAGTTAAAGATTGTATGATAAAAAGGGCTCAGAATATTCAAGAGCCTATAATGATGGATACTTGGGAAAAAAATTGGGTTAGAAATGTAAAATTTACACAAGCACAAAACTTAAGAGGGAATTTTTACAAGATATTTTATAGATGGCATTTAGATCCTAAAAGGTTAGCATGTATGTATCCAAATCAACCGCCTAAGTGTTGGAGATGTGGTAGTGAAGAGGCAACTTATTATCATATATGGTGGACATGTAAAAATGTTAAAGCCTTTTGGATAAAAATATGGTGGATTTTTCAGAAAGTTTTTAAGAAAAAAATAAGATTTACTCTGCAGCTATTCTTATTGGGGATTATTTCGGATTGTACTGTTATAGAAACTAAATTAATGTTACACTTAATAACGGCAGCCAGACTGTTGGTGGTGCAACATTGGAAGAAAGAAGATTTACCTACAATAGAACAATGGATACTTAAAGTAATGGACATAGCTGAAATGGCAAAAGTTTCAGCATATTTGAAAGAACGGTCACAAGAAAAATATATTTTGGAATGGAAAAGATGGATTGATTATATTCAGAACAAATATGGGACTAAAAAGTTTCAAATAGCATATAAATAATTCTTAACAATTATAGAAGTGTTATTATAATTATTTTAGTTTTGTTATAAGGGAGTTAAAGGGTGGAAGGTTTGTTAACATTGTAATAGATATTTAGCATATGTTTGCATAAGATTGCTATATATAATACCCTGTATTCTGCTTTGGGAAGTCCGGGGGGGGGGGGGAAGGGGAGAGGGTTGATGGGGAGGGGGGGTTATTATTAAAATTTTGTAAAACTTTTCAATAAAAAAAAGGAAGGCAATAGCAGATGTAGGATACATCAGAGTCTACAGCAGAGAGAGTTACAATGTCGGTTTCGTTATGGGAAAGGCAAAACTAGCACCACAACAAAGTCACACAATACCCAGGTTGGAACTTTGTGGTGCTGTTTTGGCTGTAGAAATAGGAGACCTGATAATGAAAATGATAGACCTTGAGCTACAATCCACCACCTTCTATACAGACAGCAAGGTGGTGTTAGGCTACATTCATAACCGAAGCAGACACTTCTACGTCTACGTAAGCAATAGAGTAGAAAGGATCAGAAGATCTTCAAATCCTAAACAGTGGCGATATGTGCCAACAGATCAGAATCCAGCGGACCAAGCTATGTGGTCATTCCTGCATCAAAGTTGGCAAACTCAGTCTGGCTTAAGAGTCCTGAGTTCTTGGCTCATCCAGAGAGCCAGACATCAGAAAAACCAGAACATTACGAGCTTCTAGACCCAGATCAAGATAACGACATTCGACCTCAGGTACCCATCAGACCACTCAAACAGAACAAGAAAATAAGGTCATCTGCTTGTCAACGAGGATTAAGGACATAAAGAAACCATCTCCTAATAATTTCCTAGAACTGACTCGCTTCGAACGCTTCTCCAGATGGAGACCTCTCATAGTGGGCATGCATCGCGAGATGATCTTCTCAGAGAGCTATCTCCAAGCAAAGAGAGGGATTATTTGAAGTGTACAGCAAGATACATACTGTTCTGTTCCACCCTATGACTGGCCCTGTTTGAATGTCAGGGACAACCCCTTTTTACAATCAACAGGCTGGAAAAAACCCAACCAAATTTATTTACAAAGAGTTCAAACAAAAGTTAAACAAAAAGTTCAAACAAGACTTAAACCAAAAGGTTAAACAAGGGTTAAACAAGAATAACAGACCAGGACTCTAGCAGAAGATCTTCAAACGGTTGCCTTCAGCAACCAGCACCTCCCACACATTCCCCTTTTATCAGCAGTCCCAAGGCGTGGCTTCTCATTGCCTTCTCCCAAGTTGCCTCATTGCTTTCCTCTGTTCTGTTCTGCTAGATTGCCTCCTGCTCCTAGCATCCCTGAACAGAGCCAGCTGTGGATCATCTTCTTCCAATCCCTCATGCTCACACAGCAGAGTCTAAGGAGGAACAAGACGGGAGGGGGCCGCTGAGAGTTCTGCAGTGCATCACAACCTTCCTCTGACACCAAAGGCTCTCCAAACCACTCCTCCTACTCCTTTTCAGAATCATCCGACTCAGCTACCAGAACCACAGGCTGACGCTGAATCAAAACACTATCCCACACCGCAGGGCCCTTCCCCCGTGTCTGCCGATCTGGATGTGGTCGGAATGGGAATTGTTCATGAAATGCAGACACCAAAGCAGGAGCATGAAAGGTGATCGCGTCTTCCCAGGTGAACTCCTCTGGTCCGTAGCCTTTCCATTCGATCAGGTACTGGAAACGACCTTTCAGCCAATGGGAGTCCCTGATGCTGGCGACCTTGTACTCGGGGGTGCTGTCTTCTTCACGATGTTCCAGTGTGGGAGGTTCTGCTTGGCGGAGTGGACACGCCGGTTGCTCGGGGACCAACAGAGACCGATGGAAGACCAGATGCACACGCAGGCAGAGTTAAGCAATAAGCGACTGGATTGATGACAGCCTCGATTGGGAACGGTCCTAATCATCGGTGGTCTAACTTCTTAGCTGGCCTGATTGACGGTAGGCTCCTGGTAGACAGCCAAACCCAATCTCCCACCGATAGTGGAGGCGTATCCCACCTCGACGGATCAGCAAACCTTTTGTAATCGGCCTTCGCCTTCTCTAACTGTCGCCACACCTATTGATGGATCGCCTGTAACTCTGCTATGTAGTCATTTGCTGCTGGCTCTGGTGAGTCTAATGGGGAAAGGGGGAAAAACTGTGGGTGATATCCCACATTGGCCAAGAACGGTGTCATCTGTGTGGAGGTGTGCTGCGAGTTGTTGAATGCAAATTCAGCTATGGCCAGATAGTCCACCCAATTGTTTTGCTGCTGACTGACATAGCAGCACAGATATTATTCTAGAATACCAATGACTTTCTCAGTCCCCCCGTCAGTTTGAGGATGATGCGCGGACAAGAGGCAAATCTTGACATCCAACGCATGCATCAACTCCTGCCAGAAATGGGCTGTAAACTGGGCCCCTCTATCAGATACGACTCTATCAGGGAGGCTGTGCAGCCGAAACACCTGCTGAATGAACATACGACTAGTGGTGCGGGCTGACGGTAAACCACATGGGATGAAATGTGCCATCTTGGTCAGCATGTCCACCACCACAAACACTGTCATAAAACCAGAAGACAGTGGTAAATCCATCAGAAAGTCCATGGACACAGCTCCCCAGGGTCTTTTGGGTGTTGGCAAGGGCTGCAGTAATCTGGGCGGGGCCCCTGTCGCTGACTTGGCTTGCCTACACGGGATACAGGAAGTGACGTAGGCCTGGACGTCGTGTCAGACTCGGGCCCACCAGAAGGTATGGGAGACCAAGTTCAGGGTCTTGAACAGGCCAAAATACCCCACTGCCGGGTTATAGTGACACTGGCTGAGGATGAGTCCCGTGAGTGGCCCTCCCAGAACATAGAGCCAGTCATGATAAAATAAGAGTCCATCCATGACCATCCATGGAGAATGTGGCCCCACCACCTCCTTCTGCTGAGCCACCCACACGTCCTGCTGCTGTGCCTCGTGAATCTGAGACCGTATATCTATCGGCTCCTGCACTGCAGCAAAAGACTCGATGGGGAGCACTGTCCTGGGTAGAAGCTTGTCTTCCGCTCAGGAATATTTGGGTTTCCTGGACAGAGCATCCGCTCTTTGATTGTGACCGCTGGGTATGTACTTGACTCAGAAATTGAACCTCGCAAAGAAAAGAGACCACCGAATCTGATGTTGGTTCAATTTCTGAGTGGTCTGCAGGCTTTCCAAATTCTTATGGTCTGTCCAGACCTCGAATTGATGCCGCACACCCTCCAGATGATGCCTCCAGGCCTCGAACACCACTTTGATGGCCAGCAGTTCCTTCTCGCAAATGGTATAGTTGCACTCTGATGGATTCAGTTTCTGCGAATGGTACATGCAAGGGAAGATGGTACCACCGGACTTCGTTGCCTGGAGTAACACCTCCTGAATGGCAATGTCGGAGGCATCCACCTCCAGGACAAACGGCCGTTGCAGGTCAGGATGCTTCAAGATGGGATCCTTCATGAAGGCTTCCTTCAAAGCCTGGAAAGCCCATTGTTCTGGAGCATCCCACTGAAACTGAGTCTTCTTCTGCAGGAGCCGAGTGAGGGGGGCTGTCAGGGTAGCAAACCCAGGGATGAAAGCTCGATAATAGTTGGCAAACCCAAGAAGTTGCTGAACATTCTTCACACGATGTGGGGGTTGCCAACTCTACAAAGACTCAAACTTACTCGGCTCGATGGTGATGCTCTAAGGAGAAATGCAGTGACCCAGAAAATCGATGGTCAGCCAGTAGAACTGGCACTTCTCCAATTTGGCATACAGCCGATGTTCTTGGAGTCACTGCAGGTCCTGACGGAGATGTTGATGGTGCACCTCTTGCGACAGGGAGTAGATCAGGATGTCATCCAAGTAGATCACGACAAACTGATCTAACAAATCCCGGAAAATATTGTTCATGAAATGCTGGAACACGGTGGGGGCGTTGGTCAGGCCAAGTCCAGTTTTGTGAAGATCTTTGCCTCTCGGAGTCGGTCCAAGAGTTCGGGGATGAGGGACAGCGGGTAACGATTGCGCACCGTGATGGCGTTTAATTTTCTTTTTTTTTTTATTGAAAAGTTTTACAATACATTTTATTTTTAACAAAACAAAACAAAACCCCTCCCAACCCCCTACCCCCTCCCCAACCCTCCCCTACACCTCCCTCCCTTCCCCCTCCCCCTCCCTGACTTCCCAGAGATAAATATGGGGTATAAAAATACAAACAATCATAATCTATCTTATGCAAACAACAATAAACTATTAAATCTATCGCACTTTAACTCTTATAAAATAACTACAAGCAACATAAATATCACATCAATACTTATTCAAATGCTAAATGAAACTTTTTAGTCCCATATTTATTCTGAATATAATCAATCCATTTTTTCCACTCCACGATATATCTCTGTTGCGAATGGTCTTTCAAATACGCTGAAATCTTTGCCATTTCCACCAGGTTAGAAACTTTTAAAGTCCATTCTTCTATAGTCGGCAGTTCTTCCTTCTTCCAATATTGCCCTACTAAAAGTCTTGCTGCCGTAATTAAATTCAACATCAACTTAGTGTCCACAACAGTAGTATCAGTAATAATACCCAATAAAAAAAATTGCGGACAAAACTTTATCCTTTTCTTAAATATCTTTTGCATGTTCCACCAGATTCTAATCCAAAAAGCTTTAACCTTTTTGCAGGTCCACCATATATGAAAATATGTTGCATCTTCACCACCACACCTCCAACATTTAGGCTGACAGTTTGGATACATACTTGCTAATTTTTTAGGATCTAAGTGCCACCTATAAAACATTTTATAAAAATTCTCTCTTAGATTTTGAGCTTGCGTAAATCTTACATTTCTTACCCAAATCTTTTCCCAAGTATCCATTGTAATAACTTCTTGGAAATTCTGAGCCCACTTTATCATACAATCTTTAACAAGTTCTGTCTCTGAATCAATTTCTATCAATGCAAGATATATCCTTTTAATATGTGCTTGACCTTGATCTCTAATTTGCTTTACCAAATTTTCATCAATCATTGAAAAACCAGTTTTCTGGTCTTCCTTCCACCTGGCCTGTAATTGCCCATACTGAAACCAAGTTTGTACAATCTTTTCTTCTCTTAAAATATTATATGGCTTTAGTTGCCATACATTCCTTTCCAAACTTAAAATTTCCTTATATGTAATCACATCATGTTTGAACCCAACACTTATATTTTCTATTGCATGTTTCGGTATTGCCCATATAGGTATCTTATAATTTAACTTATGTCTATACTTTTCCCAAAGTCGCAACAGAGCACTGGTATAGGGTCTTGTGCTTGAGCAGGGGGCTGGACTAGAAGACCTCCAAGGTCCCTTCCAGCTATATTCTGATTGATTGTGTGAGATATACTGTATAATAAATGTACATGTTGTAATTTTCCATTTCTGCTTAAGGAATAGGCATGTAGAGGCACTTAGCTAAGGTAATTTTTTTTTTTATCCCATTTATATCCCGCCCTTCTCTGAAGACTCAGGGCGGCTTACAATCTAAGAAGCACAAATCAATGTGTTTAGCAATAGCCTTCATTCTATGTATATGCCTGCTTATTAGGGCTTTCGGGGGGGCCCAAGCCGCATTTTTACAAAGTCAGCTTATTGCCCCCAACAATCTGGGTCCTCATTTTACCTACCTCAGAAGGATGGAAAGCTGAGTCAACCTTGAGCCTGGTGGGACTCAAACCTGCACTAATTGCAGGCAGCTGGTCTTACTTAAGGAGGCATTAGCCCACTGCTCCATCAAGGCTCTTTTAGGAAAGGAGATGTAGTAAGCTGGAGGAACAGAGAGGGATTATATACACTGACTCAAAGCATACTTTTAGAATAGTGCACACTATTGTAGAATAGCATATATAGTTTATGAATGACATATTATTCAATTTATATAAGGTTTATTCTTTATTCAAACTACCTAAAGCTAGTATTTTAAAGTATAATTATGAACCAAAGTGTTGCCATGTATAACCAAAGCTTGAACTCTGTTACATACATAACTTCTAGATGAAAAGCAGGCATTCTTATAGATAAACAAGGGAAGATATAAATCCTTTTTAATTGCAATTATCCAGTTTAGGTAGACAGGTTCACCTTGTAGGAAAGCTACACCCTTAGTTAGCAGGATGTTATAAATCATGCCACAGACCTAGTTCTTCCAAAAAACCTGCAACTAAATAGTCTTTCGTATTTCAAATAATATATATAATAATAGAGGGAAAACTATTTGATTATTTAAATGCACTGACATGGAAGGCTAGTTGGCAAAGGAAAAAAGCCAGAGTAAGGCTGAAGAAAATTAGGGTTTTGATTTATTAGAGGGGATTTCATATTACTAATTAGAGGGTTGAATATGGTAGAAAATAGATTATTTTTAGAAAATAAAGTATCATTATAATTGAATAGGTAAGATGTGTAACAAGATTAATAGACTTTGATATGAAAAGGGAAAAGGGGAGAAGTTGAGATAAGGGGAATTTTGGTCATCTAATTTAAAATATTTGGAAATCAGTTGAAAATAAGAATTCTGTTTGCTTAATATGAGATAAAATATATTACCAGAAAAAGATAGGTAGTATTTGAACTTTTAAAAATTAGACCCAAACAAAAAAATTTATGAATATTACTGATTTATTGGTTAACCCAGACAATAAATATAATGGTTTTGATTTATTAGAGGGGATACATAATAATAATAATAATAATAATAATAATAATAATAATAAGAAGAAGAAGAAGAAGAAGAAGAAGAAGAAGAGGAGGAGGAGGAGGAGGAGGAAGAAGAAGAAGAAGAAGAAAAAGAAGAAGTTGGAAGGGACCTTGGAGGTCATCTAGTCCAACCCCCTGCTCAGGCAGGAAACCCTATACCATTTCAGGCAAATGGCTGTCCAGTCTCTTCTTAAAAACCTCCAACAGATAACTTTTAGAAAACAGAACAAGACTATACTCAAATAGATAAAATGTGTATTTAGAATATTAGATTTTGTTATGAAAAAGGAAAAAAGAAGACGTTGAGATAAGAGAAAGTTTGGTTACCTAAAGCTTGGAAATTATAAATATCAAATGTTAATATGAATATTGATGGGAAATTAAAGCTTGGGGAAAAAGTAATAACAGGACATTGTATATAAGGATTGAATGTAAAAAGAATTGAGATATGTATAAGCTAAAAATTATTGATACATGTAATAATGATCTTTTTACTTAGTTGATAATAATAAGAACTGTATTAGCCTAATATGAGATAGTAGATATTAAAGGAAAAAGAGAGGAAATATCTGATGTTGTAACTTGAGATTTGTACTAAAGATTTATATATGTTATTGAACTATTGATTAACCCAGCCACCATGTTGCTTTTTAAATACTTAATTGTAAAACTAGAAAACTAATAAAATATACAAATCATGCCACAGAAAAGGAAGGAGAGATAAGAGAGAAAAAAATGGATTTTGATCTAATAATTGGAGGGTCTGGTTGCTAGGCGGTTGGAAAGCATGTGACCAGACTGGACCTATCAACTGGGTCTGGAAAAGAAGGATGTGGTGTACTCTACAGGACAGGATATAAACGTTTATGCTGAAACTGATTCAAGCGTGGTCTCTGGGATTTGCAATTATCAAGAGATCCACCAGCCTTTGCAAATGCTTCAATAAAACTTGTTTTGTTTTCCAACACCCTTGGAGTTGAATTCTTGCTACCAAGATCTATATGCTTGCAAACAAAAGATACTACTAATATGCAAAGTAGTCAACAAGTGTAGTCATTTTGAGCATTGGTTAATCAAAGAACACAGGCCCCATTTCAATCACGCACAGTAACTTGTAATTGGTTAGGCCTTAAAAGCACTTCTAAGGCTTTTGATTATATTGTATAACTCAGTAACTGTAACAGGAAATTAAAAATAAAACATTGAACATTGTATTATCGTAAAACTAGGAGTGATAACTTTAAGGAAGTTTGCAAACTAATCATCATTAAAAAGATAACCTTTTAGCTAGGTCCCACAGAGTTCCTCTTGACTCCCAGTGACTGAATGGACAAATGCTTGTTGTGCCAACATGTTTGTTAGGCATATGGTGTTAGCCAACAATGTTGGGTTTAAAATATATTAACCATGATGTTATGTCTTTAAGATGTTAATTGGCCAATGGGTGTGTAAGTGTTCTCATGGCCATAAGAGGGAGCTAGTAACGTAGCTTCTTTCTCTCTCTGAATTCACTGCTCTCTACTGTTACTGTTTTTGCTCTGTTACCTGAACTGTGTATTGACCTCTGGACCGGTAAGAAGACTTTGTATTTGGATTGCTACTTGGACTGTTTATTTTTGACTGTGCATTTTTGTTCTTACACCACCTCAAAAGTAAACTACTTTTTGCTTTTACAACTCAATGTACTCTTGTGTGACTTTTACTGCTCTCAGTACCCTTCCTTGTCTGTGCAACTCTTTGGTAGCACAAGGAGACCTCTGCACAACAAATTCCTTAACAATTTACAACAGTAAATTAATAACATTTTTCCTCCACTACAATTGTATTGCACGTAGGGAAAATAGCTACAATAGAATAGAATAGAATAGAATAGAATAGAATAGAATAGAATAGAAGAGAAGAGAAGAGAAGAGAAGAGAAGAGAAGAGAAGAGAAGAGAAGAGAAGAGAAGAGAAGAGAAGAGACCTTGGAGGCCTTCTAGTCCAACCCCCTGCTCAAACAGGAGAACCTATACCATTTCAGACAAATGACTGTCTAGTCTCTTCTTAAAAACCTCCAGTGATGGAGCACCCACGATTTCTGAAGGCAAGCTCTTTCCACTAGTTAATTGTCCTCACTGTCAGGAAGTTTTTCCTTAATTCCAGGTTGCTTCTCTCTTTGGTCAGTCTCCAACCATTGTTTCTTGTCCTTCCCTCTGGTGCTTTGGAGAATAGTTTGATGCCCTCTTCTTTGTGGCAGCCCCTCAAATACTGGAATACTGCTATTATGTCACCAGGAGTGGGTTTCATCCAGTTCGCACCACTTCAGCAGAACCGGTAGCTAATTTTTTGTTGCCCAGGCCCAGAATGGACTTCCAGAAGTGGCATCCACACAGACAACCGGTTGTTCACATATTTGAATCCCACCACCACTTAAGTTATACTGCTTTGCTAATTGCTTAGTTCAAGTGTATGTTGTAACGGTTGCTGGGCCAGCCTAGACTGGTTGTCTCCAGCCAGCTAAGTAGGTGTTTGGGCAGGAAACCACTGCTTGAAACCTATTGGTCGCCGCCTATTAGCCAATTGTATAACTAGCTGCGCAGCAGCTCCTATGTTGCTTCTGTTATGTTCTGACCTTCAATAAAGCCTGTTGCTGTTTGAACCTCCCATCTCGCTCAATGCCTGCAAAGAACCGGCTACACAACACTGGCGACGAAGGTGGGATGTGCTGCTTCATCGTAAGAGCCTGAAGTCACTAGGGGGTGAGACCAGCACAGAGCCTGGTAGGGAACAGCGTTTCCCCCCCCCTTGGTCTGCCTAGCAAGCCACGCTGGACACCACTCCGCCATGAGGATCCATCCCAGGGCCTACACAAAAGCCAGCAGCACAAGGCAACACGAGAAATGAGCCACGAAGACTACGCACCAAGGCAAAGGTCGGAAAGCTCGAAGAGTTTGACATGACACACTCAGAGAGATGGTCATCCTACATTTACTGCATAGAGAACTACCTGCATGCAAATCAAGTCAGCGAAGATGGGCTGAAGGCCTCAACCCTCCTCTGCATGTGCGGATCAGCCACCTTCGATATCTCTGAGAACTTGATTACCCCGGTGCTTCTAGAAATCGTCACGTATGCTGACCTCAAGAAGAAACTGCGTGACCATTTTGAGCCTAAGCTATCAGTGATAGCATGGAGGCACGCCTTCTAACAACCCAAACAACAACCTGGCAAGTCGGCGACAAAATTCATCGCAGTGCTTTGCCAAGCATCGCGACTCTGCAATTTCTCCAACCTAGAGGAGCGACTAAGAGACTGCTTAGTCTGTGGACTCAGGAACAGAGAGCTCCAACAAAAACTCTTTGCGAAGGAGACTCTCTCACTTCAAGAGGCCTTAAAGGAGGTCATGGTGGACGAAGCCACCGGAGGGGCCGTGGAAGCACTGCGGCCCTCCAAAAGTGCGTCATCTACAGAAACCATCCACCACGAGGACACCAAACGATTGGAAGACACCGACTCCGACCACAAAGTCGACAAGATTCAGCGGCACCATGAAAGAGGAATGAGGCCGGCTGACAACACAGTTCTGTTCCCGAGGTGCTTGGGCTACGTGCTGGGTGTGTGGAAAACCAGGCCACATTGCTGCCGTCTGTCTGAGACTGGTGGCCAAAGGGGGAGAGTTCTAGGATTTACCAAATCACTGTTTAAAAATAATTTCTTTACCGGTTCGGTGGGGGCAAACAAGCACTGATAATAATTCTCCCAGTCCGCAGCAGAGATTGGTATGTTAAATGCAAATCTCCGTTCCTTCAGGATACCTGCTACGGAGTGCCAAAATAATACTGAATTATGACTTCTGGCAGCCAACTCAAGTTCTGACCAGATTGAAATGGCAAAACGTTTTTTCTTTAATGTTATAGTTTTTTTTATATTCCCTTCTTGTGTGCAGCATCTTAGCTTGTATATGGGCAGTAGGATTCCTCTGGGCAAGCCTCATGGCTGCCTTCAATTTCTTTTTCTGTCACTGGCAATTCAGGATCAAACCAGCGAGGTCTACCCACTTGGGCTCTTTTTGTAGTAGGTTTAGCTATTAGGTGTTTCTTCAGTATGTTACAAAGATTGGAGAATGCATTGAAGGCTGACATCCAGTCAGTAGTAGATGAGTGTATTGTTCTAGCCCACTTAGTAGCATTCTCTGTTTTAAGGCATTCTAATATTGCCTTAGTATCAACTTTGGCCCAAATTAACCTTTTATTTTGGGTCACCTCTACCTTTTTGGTGAGCCATCTGTCAGCCATGTTAATATGGTCTTAAATCTGAGCAGCCTCGCAATGTCACACTTACAGGCTGATGGTCGCTTTTGTCGCTAAGGTGTACTGTGACCTCTGAGAAGAGGTCAGCCTTATCTCTAGACACACAAAAGAGATCCAGTACACAACTTGAATTTGCTGAGTGGTATGTATAAGGGTATGTATAATTCTTTTCCTTACCTCCCAAAATTTGGAGATTACCCTTAAAAATTAAGGAGACTAGGAGGAGGCCAGCGGCATTACTTTCACAGTCTCTCGAGAGCCACTGAGGATGGTTATCAAAAAACTCCCCTGGGATTCCCTTCTTCTGGGCAAGCTCATACAGAGAGGGACCCAGTCTAGCATTCAGATCTCCTAATAATACCACTATGGACTGAGGGTACAGTATAGATAGATCTTCTAAGATAACTTCCAAGCCCATCCAATATTCCAAATTATAGTGCTGGGATGTGCTTGGAGGAATGTACACATTTACCAATATTAACTCAAACTGGTCATATTCAAATTTGACAGCTAGAAAGTACGGATACTTATCTTCGTTATATAATTTCTCTCCCTGCCATTGCAACTCTTGCTTTATAAGAATGCATAGCCCACCAGAGGGTCTCCCTTTGTTCTTTGTTATTAGGGCTGGGGAGGCCCATCCCTGAAAGCCTGGCAATTGTACTGGTTCATCCACTTCGGTTAGCCAGGTTTCTTGAAAGGCTATTACATCAAATCTAGAGAGAAAACTCATTAGTCCACTATCAACCATCCCTTTCCAGCCAGCTATGTTCCAGGTCATCAACTGTATGGGGTTCTCAGAGGCAAGGTGGTCTGGCTTGGTTGATTGGCTAGATGGTAAAAATGCCAGATGTCAACTTGACATTGGAGCTGGGTCAATATCATCTAAGCTTCCCATATAAACACAGTTGTTGTGAGGTTCGATATTTCTCCTCATGGGTTGCAGAACTTGTTGTTGCTCCTCTATATCTCGGTTGCCAGCGTGCCTCCGCTCTTGCTCCAAGAATGATTTTTTTTCCAATGGGCAGGTACTCTGGCTTAAGTCTATAAATGTAGATTTATGTCCATTTTTGGAGGGGCATGGCTGAGGGTTCATCTTGTGGAAAGATGTTGTGGGAACTTCTAAATCAAATGAGGATGTAAACTGGATTATGTCCTTAGTGTTTGTCAGCTTAGGGGGCACTGTGTGATGAAGCCCTTTGTCTTTCAATTGTTTCTCAGAGGCTGGGTCAGTCAGTGCAGTTACTCCACTCTCAGCCTGTGTGACAACACCTTTTTTTACTGTTGAGGTAAAGGCAGATTGTTGATTAAATATCTTGTCACAAGGTTGCGTGGTTAGTGGAGCCAAATTAAATAGAGGCTTTGCTGTAGATTGAGTTGTTGTCAGTGCCTCTTTTAGGTCATCCAATCTTTGAATGATGTTAACTTGCTCAGGTTCTGGCAATGCACTGAATAGGTCAATCAACATTTCCTCTGGCACATCCTCAGCAGTTCCTGCAGCTGTGGGTAACACAGTTCGTATATTGCTTCTTTGCTTTCTCAGGGTCAGATCAGTTGCAGCAGCCTCAGGCTTAGTAGTGTGAGGGCTGTTGCAGCCTAGATTTAAAGCGACAGTTCCCTCTTGATGACGCTGTTTCAGGAGTGGGCACACTTTTTCTGAACAAAAGACCCTTATTGGAAATATTGAGAAAATGCTCAGAAAGGGTTTCATTCTGAAGAGCATGGAGGGAATTGTGGGCTGCTTGAACGATAGGAGAATTCTCATACATTGTGTTCTTGCTGGCAGCCACTCTGCATGTAGTAGATCTATCAGAGTGAATTCACAGAGGAGCAGCTGGCTCAGGGACAGCCTAATAGCTTTTCTATTGCTCCAACTCTCTTGTCATAAATTTGCAAAGTAACCTGCTTAGTTTGCAGACTGTAGTTATATTGGTCATCTCTTAGACCTTTGCCTGATTGAGTGTTTTCTCTGTAGGTGTTCAAATTTTTGGGAGGAAAACAAGGTCCTTCTCTAGTTTCATTTTCTGAGTTAGCCATCCCATGTCTGTCCATGTTTATCCTCCCAAGTCCTTCCACAGTATTTGGGTGGCTCCTAACAAACTTTGCAAAAGATTCTTTCAGGCAGTCGACCTTATTTATGACAATTGACAAGAGATCATATATTGAGTTTACAGTTTGAGCTGTAAGCAAACATTGTCTAGAGAGGAAGTCTGTCAAATTTTCCCCCTTCAAAATTGCTACATCTCCCTCCTGTGCAAAAAAGGCTGTTGCCGGGTTCCAAGGAGGGGAGCCATTCTCCAAGAGGGAGGAGGACAACTCCACACGCTGTCTGCTCTCCAGTTCGGTTTGTAAGTCCCATTCCAATGAGTCACATAAATTAAATTTATCTGATAAGGTGCCTGCGAATGAGTTACTTACTGGAGCAGACTGTCTGTTTGCAATATAATCCTCCATTTTCTGCTGCTTCAAAGGCTTGGATATACTTTCTGCTGCAGAGTGCTGTCTCTTCCTTCTTTTCCCCATTCAGGTTTGTTAAAACAGGTTTAAAAATAAGTTTAAAACTATGGTTTAAAAGGTTAAAATGGGTTAAAAATGGGTTTAAAAAGTTAAAAAGGGGTAGGTTAAAATACAATATTAAAAGAGGTTAAAAAGTTAAAATAAAAATAAAGTAAAATAAAATAAAACTTTTACTTTTGGAGGAGCTCTTTACAGCCTTTGCTGCCTCTCCACCATCTTGGCTCCGCCCCAATATCGACTACAAGTGTACCATTAACCGGGCACTACAGCAACACGCGTACCCTATCCCAGTCAGCCATATTCTGGCGTCGTTGCAAGGAGGCCACGTGTGGACGAGGCCATGGCAGCCGCCCAAACAATTGTTACGCACAGGGGGGCCTTCAAGGTCAAGCAGCTTCAATTTGGGGTGAGTGTAGCCCCAGGGATTTTTCAGGGGATTATGGAGCGCACGCTCAAGGGTATTCCGGTGGTCTGCCCCTACTTCAATGATGTACTCATCACTGGGGAGTCCACAGAAGTTCTGGCTGAGCGGCTTAGAGCCGTCCTTCAGCGGTTCTGCACCGCAGCACTTAAAGAAAGACAAATGCAAGATTGGGGTTCCATCCACAGAATTCCTTGGGTTTTGAATCGATGCTGAGGGCATCCATCCTGCAGAGTCAAAGCTGAAAGCGATTCAGCTGGCACCAAGCCCTAAGTCCAAGGGAGAGTTTCAAGCCTTCTTGGGCCTCCTAAACGTTTATCATTCATTCCTCCCTAACAAGGTCGCAGTGGCGAAGTCGCTACACCGGCTCTTAGACAAAAATACTCAATGGCAGTGGACCAAGCTCCACGAAAGGACTTTCCAGGCAGTCAAGGCACTGTTGTCCTCCAACTTGGTGCTCACACACTTTAACAAAAAGCTGCCAGTTTGCATCATGTGTGATGCATCCCCATACGGGGTTGGAGCTGTGCTGAGTTACTTGGCGGAGGGGAGACAGTCTCCCATTGTGTATTACTTGAGGACCTTGTCCGCAGCAGAGCGCAATTACGTGCAAATTGACAAAGAGGCCTTGGCCATTGTGGCCGGGTTTAAGAAGTTCCATGACTATTTATATGGAAGGCAGTTCACAGTCTTTACTGACCACAAGCCCTTGCTAGGCTTATTCACAACGGACAAGCAGACACCTCAAATTCTGTCGCCACAAATGTTGAGGTGGTCTATCTTCCTTTCGGCCTATGACTACAGGTTCACAAACCCGGCAAAGGAATGTGCCATGGAGACGGCCTTAGCAGATTGCCCTTGCCGCATGTGGAGCCCAATCTGGCTCCAGCTGCATGCATTTTAGCAATACAAGACTTGCCAGAGTTTCCCCTACATGTGGGAGACGTCGCTGCAGAAACGGCAGCTGACAAAATCCTAAGTCACGTGTTGGCTTGGATTCACACAGGATGGCTGGAAAATAGCGGGGGGCCCGAGTTCCAGAGTTTTTCCAGTCAGAAAAATGAGCTTTCGGCTCACAAGGGGTGCATCCTTTGGAGTAGTAGGGTCATAGTCCCCAGCTCACTCAGACCCAGGGTTCTCCAGTCTCTGCATGAAGCCCATCCGGGCATCGTCCGGATGAAGGCACTGGCGAAGAGCTACTTCTGTTGGCCAGGACTACGTAAAGCTATCAAGGCCCAAGTACACGGGTGTTACACGTATCAACAGTCCAGACCAGAGATGCCGCAAGCCCCTGTCCACCAATGGGAGGAAACACACACACTGTGGTCAAGAATCCACGTAGATTTTGCCGGGCCCTTTCAGGGACAGTTGTTTTTAATAGTGGTCAACAGCCACTCTAAATGGTTGGAGGTGGTTCCAATTCCCAATATAACTACTGCAAAGACCATCCAGGTGTTGCGGTCACTGTTTTCAACACATGGGCTTCCAGACATCATAGTCTCCAACAACAGAGCCCAGTTCACCGCAGCAGAATTCCAGACCTTTCTCAGGGCCAACCTTATAAGCCACACCACGTCAGCTCCCTTTCACCTGTCGTCAAATGGGCAGGCAGAACGGATGGTTCATACAACCAAAGAGTCCTTCAAGAGCATTACGAAAGGGGACTGGCAGCACAGGCTGGCCGATTTCTTATGCCAGCATACGACACCTTGCACAGCTACAGGCAAGAGCCCCGCAGAGCTTCGCTGGGGCAAGAGGCTAATAACCAAACTGGACAGGCTGCACCCCAATAGAGTAGCCTCAGACACAGCATGTCTGAAGGCACCCAGGAATTTACAGGTGGGGGACCGGGTTTGGACCCAGAACTATGGACAAGGGCAGTTGTGGGTGGCTGTGAGAGTTGTCAAGGTATTGGGACCACTCTCCTATGAATTGGTCCTGAAAGTTGGGTGAGTCATTTGCTGACATGTTGATCAGTTGTGCCAGAGACTAACAGAAAAGTCGCTGGCTCAGGACTCTCAAGGGGAGCAGACCTGGAGTCCACAACCCCACACTCCAGCAGAGCAGTTCGTATGTTCTGAAACATTTCGTGCAGAAGAGAATGGGGACTGGGCCGTAAAAGCGCTTCCCTCGACTGGACCACAGGGGCCGGACAGTCATTCAACACCCAGTAGCAGCCCTGCTGACTTTGCAGCACCTTTAGAGTTTGGTTTGGGCTGACCAGGACAGGTCAGCCAAAGGGACTAGAGGTGTTTTGACTCCACCGAACTGCAGAGATCCGGTCTACCCAGCACAGCAGGCGAACCAGTAGACCGGGAGATTCCAGCAACCCCTGACATTCTGAATGAACATGAAGACACCCCAAGTACCTACAAGATTTTGTAACCAAATGAATGTGTGTACTATCCAGGGGGAAGGGGTGTAATGTACTGGCCTTTATATGCTGTAAGTGTTTGCTTAAGTTATACTGCTTTGCTAATTGCTTAGTTCAAGTGTATGTTGTAACTATTGCTGGGCCAGCCTAGACTGGTTGTATCCAGCTGGCTAAGTAGGTCTTTGGGCGGGAAACCACTGCTTTAAACCTATTGGTCGCTGCCTATCGGCCAGCCATATAAATATCTGCGCAGCAGCTCCTATGTTGCTTCTGTTATGTTCTGACCTTCAATAAAGCCTGTTGCTGTTTGAACCTCCCGTCTCGCTCAATGCCTGCAAAGAACCGGCTACACAACAACACCTCTTTGCCTTCACATGGGATAAACAACAATACACCTGGACTCAGCTGCCACAAGACTACACTGAGTCCCCCACCCTATTTTCCCAAATGTTAAAGGAAGACCTTGCCTCTATTTCCCTGCCACACAATTCTACTTTAATCCAGTATGTGGATGATTTATTATTGGTTTCTGAATCAGAGGAAGGTTGTAAGGCAAATACCTATCACCTATTGGAATGCTTGGGTGAAAGAGAACACAAAGCCTCACCCTTAAAGCTACAGTACCTAAAAAAGGAGGTGATTTACTTAGGGTATATTATTGCCCCCGGGATTAGAAAATTAGAACCAGAGAGAGTTAAGACCATTTTAGGAATGAAACACCCACAAACAAAACTCCAAGTCCGTGCTCTATTAGGGGTCTTAGGATTCTGTCTCCCCTGGATTCCCTCCTTTGGCAAAACCTTTAATCCAATTAACTGCAAAGGATCAACCAGATCCTATTGAATGGACAAAGGAAATAATAATAATAATAATAATAATAATAATAATAATAATAATAATAATAATAATAATAATAATAATAATAATAATAATAAGAAGAAGAAGAAGAAGAAGAAGAAGAAGAAGAAG
>JAKJMR010016067.1:74904-103823 GCA_024449315.1 Daboia siamensis
CCCCCTGCTCAGGCAGGAAACCCTATACCATTTCAGACAAATGGCTGGCCAGTCTCTTCTTAAAAACTTCCAGTGTTGGAGCATTCACCACTTCTGGAGGCAGGTTGTTCCACTGGTTAGTTGTTCTAACTGTCAGGAAGTTTCTCCTTAGTTCTAGGTTGCTTCTCTCCTTGACTAGTTTCCATCCATTGCTTCTTGTCCTGCTTTCAGGTGCTTTGGAGAATAGCTTGGCTCCCTCTTCTTTGTGGCAGCCCATTAACAAATACCTTCCAAAGGATAAAGCAAACTCTAGCCTTGGCCCCCGCCCTGGGTCTCCCTGATTACAAAAAGCCTTTTTGCCTTTTTGTCCATGAATGTAAGGATGTGGGTTCAGGGTTGCTGGCACAGAGATGCGGTCCAACACTCAGACCAGTAGCCTATTACTCTATCCAATTGGACCCAGTAGCCAGAGGAATTGTTCCATGCTTAAGAGCCATGTCTGCCACTGTAGAACTAGTTAAACAATCAAAAGACCTGGTTTTAGGACACCCCCTTATTTTAAGAGTTCCCCACGATGTATTTGCAATACTCTTAAAGTCGCAGACTCAGGCATTCACCTAACAACGCCTGGCCCAATACAAAGCAGAACTATTCACTTCAGAAAACATCACTTTTGAATGCTGCAATTCGCTCAACCCAGCAACGTTATTGCCCACTAATCTAGCAGACAAAGTATTACACGACTGCTTACACCTAGTCCAAGACGCTGAACTACCACATCCTGACTTAACAAATGATCCCCTTCCAAACCCAGACCTAGTATTGTTCACTAATGGCTCCTCCTACCTACTTGATGGGACCCCTGTAACAGAAAGCTGCAGTTGTCTCTCTGCATGAGACAGTCTGGGCCTCCCCCCTACAGCGCTCAAGCAGCTGAGCTTATTGCATTGAAAAAAGCACGCAAAATGGCAGAGAACTGGTCTGCCAATATATATATACAGATTCCAGATACACTTTTGGAGTCTGCCATGCGACCGGCACTCTCTGGAAACAGAGGGGTTTCTTAACATCTAATGGCCAACCGATTGCCCACGCTGACCTCATACCTGACCTATTGAAAGCTATCCAACTACACTCATCCCTAGCAGTCATCCATTATAGAGCACACCAGAAGGATGATTCAAGGATCACAAAAGGAAATCAATTTGCTGATGTCACAGCCAAGTGGGCTGCCACTCAACCCCTGAATGCATTCACTACCCTCCCTACATTACAATTAGGATCAACAGTACAATATCAAGATCTGTTAGAACCTGGGGAAATAAAAACTTAGGAAGAGAAATGTGAGGCAGTTTATGAAGAAGGATTTTGGTGAGTCCCAGATGGGAGGCCTATAGCTCCCAGATGTCTGCTATGACTAATCTGTCAGCAGCTACACTCCAAAGGGCACTGTGGGACACAAGCAATAGTAGATGCCATAAGGAGAGTGTGGTATGCCCCAGGGGTCTACAGTGAAGCCACTCAGATAACCAAGAAATGCCAAATATGCCAAGCAAACAATGCTTCCTCAAGAAAAGCAACACACACAGGGGGGAGACCATGAGCCCAACGCCCCTTTGAAAAACTCCAACTGGATTACATTCAACTCCCCAGAGCCAATGGTTACCAATACGTGCTAGTCTGTAGGGACCAGCTCATCCACTGGGTGGAAGCACTGGTCTAGAGACAGCAAGACACCTATTAAAAGAACTTGTGCCCAGGTTTGGAGTTCCAAGCATTTTAAACATGGACAAAGGTACACACTTTGTGTCACAGGTAATCACTCATGTCCTCCAAGCATTGGGCATTAAACAGGACCTACACACACCAGGACACCACAGTTCCTCGGGGTGTGTGTGTGTGTGTGTTAGAGAGACAGAATAGAGAATTAAAGACCCTCCTAGGTAAACTTTGTCAGGAGACCCACCTGCCCTGGCCCCAAGTACTACCCCATAGCCTTGTTCCACCTTAGAACCCGGCCAAGGCGGGACATAGGCATCTCCCCCTTTGAATTATTGTTTGGTTGTCCACCTGACACACTTAAAGGCCTAGAACCCCAGTCCCTTTGTTTAAAAAAAGGGGAGGTAGACTTATCATCCTATTTTACAGCTCTACACCAACGGCTCAAAGAACTGTGGAAGCAAAGTGCCCTGACGCAAAATTTACCATTAGAAGAAAACCTACATCCTTTTGAACCAGGGGACTGGATTTGGATAAAGTCATACAGCCGCAAGTCACCACTACAACCAAAGTGGAATGGGCCCTTTCAAGTTCTGCTAACCACCCAGACAGCAATCAAGGTAGCTGAAAGGAATGCCTGGATCCATTGGACCCACATCAAACCAGCAGTCGTAGACCACAGCATTATACCTGAAGCAACACCAAAGGTTCCACCCCTGAGGCTTTGAAAAAACCCAGAAACCGAATAGTGGACACTAAAGACCCTTTTTGAAACTGAAACAAATGGGGGAGGGAATTAAGTTCATTTTTGTTAAATTCCTGTATATTATTTGTATTGTATTTTTGTATTTGAAATGTACCTCTGGGTTCATAGAACAAAAATTATTCCCAGAAAAGGGGAATGTATGGGGATATTTAGCAAGGGAGGTGCTGAACACCACAGATTTTTGCCTTGCCGGGGCTAGATCAGTAAAAGACATCTTGACCACATGCCTGATGGGAGTAGCAATAGCACCACGAGCCATCAATAATGACACCAAGTTGAGAGAATTTCCACTCACAGCCTCATATTCCAATATTTTTGATTGGGGCACCAGTGCAGACATAAAAGACAACAGTATGTATATATTGCAGGTGGCAGCTGTAACCCAAGCAGCTACCTACTTCACACTAACTGGATGCCACATGCCTAAGGTCTCAAATTGTTACAACCTCACTAACACTTAACTGGCCTGCAACACCAGGGCCAACACCTTTTCATACAGCCATATGAAACTTCCTACAGGACGGTTTTTGCTGTGTGGCATAAAGGCTTATTCCTACCTGCCACCAAACTCCACAGGGGGCCCTTGTACAGTACATTAGGGCGACTAACCATGTTAATGCCCTCCTTGCAAAGGTGGCAAAAGAGGAGCTTCCACACATTGCCTCCTGACTGTGACTCAAAGGCCCCCCCTCCTCACCAAGGCTGAATATATTGCATTGGCTGTCTCTCTAGAGGGAGTGCCAGGGCTTGCAGCACGAAATTCAAGGAACATAAATAGCCTGGCATGTACCCTAGCTAAAAGCCTACAGGTGAAACTTGAAAAATTAGAATATCGTGCAAAGGTTCATTTATTTCAGTAATGCAACTTAAAAGGGGAAACTAATATATGAGATAGACTCATTACATGCAAAGCAAGATAGTTCAAGCCGTGATTTGTCATAATTGTGATGATTATGGCATACAGCTCATGAAAACCCCAAATCCACAATCTCAGAAAATTAGAATATTGTGAAAAGGTGCAATATTCTAGGCTCAAAGTGTCCCACTCTAATCAGCTACTTAAACCATAACACCTACAAAGGCTTCCTGAGCCTTTAAATGGTCTCTGAGTCTGGTTCAGTAGCAATCACAATCATGGGGAAGACTGCTGACCTGACGGTTGTGCAGAAAACCATCACTGACACCCTCCATAAGGAGGGAAAGCCTCAAAAGGTAATTGCAAAAGAGGTTGGATGTTCCCCAAGTGCTGTATCAAAGCACATTAATAGAAAGTTATGTGGAAGGGAAAAGTGTGGAAGAAAAAGGTGCACAAGCAGCAGGGATGACCGCAGCCTGGAGAGGATTGTCAGGAAAAGGCCATTCAAAAGTGTTGGGGACTTTCACAAGGAGTGGACTGAGGCTGGAGTCAGTGCATCAAGAGCCACCACACACAGACGGATCCTGGACATGGGCTTCAAATGTCCTATTCTTCTTGTCAAGCCGCTCCTGAACAACAAACAACGTCAGAAGCGTCTTACCTGGGCTAAAGAAAAACAGACCTGGTCTGTTGCTCAGTGGTCCAAAGTCCTCTTTTCTGATGAGAGCAACTTTTGCATCTCATTTGGAAATCAAGGACCCAGAGTCTGGAGGAAGAATGGAGAGGCACACACTGCAAGATGCTTGAAGTCCAGTGTGAAGTTTCCACAGTCTTTGTTGATTTGGGGAGCCATGTCATGTGCTGGTGTTGGTCCACTGTGCTTCATTAAGTCCAGGGTCAACGCAGCCGTCTACCAGGAGATTTGGGAGCACTTCATGCTTCCTTCCGCAGACGAGCTTTATGGGGATGCTGACTTCATTTTCCAGCAGGACTTGGCACCTGCCCACACTGCCAAAAGCACCAAAACCTGGTTCAATGACCATGGGATTACTTTGCTTGATTGGCCAGCAAACTCGCCTGACCTGAACTCCATAGAGAATCTACGGGGCATTGCCAAGAGAAAGATGAGAGACATGATATTGAACAATGCAGAAGAGCTGAAGGCCGCTATTGAAGCATCCTGGTCTTCCATAACACCTCAGCAGTGCCACAGGCTGATAGCTTCCATGCCAGGCCGCGTTGAGGCAGTAATTGCTGCAAAAGGGGCCCAAACCAAGTACTGAGTACATATGTATGCTTATACTTTTCAGAGGTCCGATATTGTTCTATGTACACTCCTTGTTTTATTGATTGCATGTAATATTCTAATTTTCTGAGATTGTGGATTTGGGGTTTTCATGAGCTGTACACCATAATCATCACAATTATGACAAATCACGGCTTGAACTATCTTGCTTTGCATGTAATGTGTATACCTCATATATTAGTTTCCCCTTTTAAGTTGCATTACTGAAATAAATGAACTTTTGCACGATATTCTAATTTTTTGAGTTTCACCTGTAAATACCACCTCCCATGCCCTAGATGCCTTAAACAAGGAATTAAGGCAAGTCAGAGAAGTAATCCTCAAGAATAGAGCAGCTGTTGACTACTTATTGTTAAGGTACAATCATGGCTGTGAAGAATTCCATGGGCTTTACTGTTTCAACCTATCTGACCAATCTGGACTAATTGAACAAGATATCAAACATTTAAAAGAACTAGCACAGAACATTGGACATAACCAATCATCCTGGGACCTTTCCTGGCTCTTCTCATGGTTACCAGACTTCCATTGGTTGAAAATTCTCACTGCTAGCATAATCACAGTCATAGTAGGTGGAGTCCTCCTTTGTTTCCTGTCAATTAATTCCTTTAGGGTTGAGATGCCTAAAGATCTGCACAACTCCCATCAGAGGCAAAGAACAGAGCAAGAAAACCTCATTCATGATGTGCCAAATTGACCACCACTACCGAATGTATGAACCAGTTGGGCTGATCACTGAAATACCAATGATAGCCCAAAATGGGGAAATTGATAAGAGCAGGACACCCCCTCTTCACCCCAAAGAAAAAAATACCTTGGCAAATACAGGAAGAACCCAATACAAACTAGTCTGACTCAGCAGCAGCCTGAGGCTAAATAAACAAACACTTAACACAATGGCTACAAGGAATGCAGAACTGGCTAACAGTAATTAGGATTGATAGAATTAGAAAAGAAACACCAAAAGGTACACAACAATTGTAATGTATTGTCCTTGTATGTTGTATTCACTTGCTTTATATCTGACTGTTTGCTTAATGGCTGACCTACTTTGTATCTTATGTAACGGTTGCTGGGCTGAGCTAGACTTGCAGTCTGTTAAGTAGGTTTGGGGTGGGAAACTGCTGCTTTAAATCTATTGGTCACCACCTAGAGGCCAACTGTATAAATAGCTGCACAGCAGCTATTAGCTTGCTTCTGTTATGTTCTGAGTCTGAATAAACTTGTTGCTGTTTGAACACTTCGTCTCGCTCAATGCCTGCAAGAACTGAATACATAACAACAATAAAATAATCAACACCGGATCCCTCCTGGAGCAAAAATTAACATCTTTTAGACAGAATTGAGAAAGAAATTAACCCAACAATAGACACTGACCAACAAATCAGAAAAGACCAATTTAAACTCACCAATCAGAAATGACAATTTTGGAAACCATGAAAAGGTATAAGAACTCAAGTTTGAGGACCATTCTGTCTAGCTAGCCAGGGATTCATGCTGAATTGTCACTCAACTTTAATCTCCATGATTTTTTTTTATTGAAAAGTTTTACAGTACATTTAAAAAAAACCCTTCCCTCCCCCTCTCCCCCGACTTCCCCCCACCTCCCCATAGAGCCCACCCTTCCCTCCCCCTCCTCCCACCGACTTCCCAGAGCTGAATACAGGGTATTGCCTCTAACAAACTTGAACTAAAATATGCTAACTATCTATGAATACACTTTGAATCCTAACGCACTTTAACTCCCATTAAACATAGCTAAATAATAATACATCTTGTTGAATTCTCATATGCTAAATGAAACTTTTTAGTCCCATATTTATTCTGAATGTAATCAATCCATCTTCTCCATTCCGAAATGTATCTTTGTTGCGATTGATCTTTCAAATATGCTGAAATTTTTGCCATTTCTGCTAGGTTCGAAACTTTTAGAGTCCACTCTTCTATAGTAGGCAGATCCTCCTTCTTCCAATATTGTGATACCAAAAGTCTTGCTGCCGTTATTAAATTCAACATCAATTTATTTTAATTTCTATAACAGTACAATCTGTAATAATACCCAACAGAAATAACTGTGGACAAAACCTTATCTTTTTCTTAAATATCTTCTGCATATTCCACCAAATTTTAATCCAAAAAGCTTTAACTTTTTTGCAAGTCCACCATATATGATAGTACATTGCATCATCACAACCACACCTCCAACATTTAGGTTGATAATTTGGATACATACATGCTATTTTTTTAGGATCTAAATGCCATCTATAAAACATTTTATAAAAGTTCTCTCTTAAATTTTGTGCCCGTGTAAATTTTACATTTCTGACCCAGATTTTTTCCCAAGTATCCATCGTTATTGACTCCTGAATATTCTGGGCCCATTTTTTCATACAGTCCTTAACAAGTTCCATTTCTGAATCTATTTCTATCAATGCAGTATATATCCTTCTTATATGCGCTTGACTTTGATCTTGTCAAAACCGTCTGCGCTGGAAAGAAGACAACGACAACGTGGCACGGTTGACGGCAAGGATCTCTTTACTCCAGAAAATTCCAAGCAGATACAAAGTCAGCGTTGGGAGCTAATCGCCCCAACGCGCCATTTAAATTCTGCGGGTAATTGGCTCCACCCTCCTCTGGGCAGACCAGCATCCGGCTGAGCCTGCTTAAAACTCCGCCCCCTTCCCATCTCCTCATGCGGTGTCCCACCCCCGCCCCCGAGATCCACACAGATTGCAGGTAGGTGTGTGCCCAAAACCCCCCTGCCACGCTCCCCTGGGCCCCAATTGTGCCCCCCTCCACCGTCCTATGTCTCAGTGCTGCAACCCCCTACAACGCCCTGTCAGCCGAGTGTGGTGTTGGCCCGCTTGGCGCCGTCGCCAAAGAGCAGGCAGCGGAGAAGCCCCAAAACAAGATGTGGCTGTCTTTCTGTTTGCCTGCAGGTCTTTCCGGCAGCTTCGTCGGCGCGGATGCTCCACAAGGTCCCAGAGCAGCTGCCCCTCGGGAATGTGGCTGTGAGCTCTGTGCGGCTGCCTGTGGTGGCTGGCAGCCGTTCCGCCGCCGGTTGTGCTGTTTCTGGGTGGCATCCGCCGTGGGGCTTGTGCGGGCGGTGTGCGTGGTGCGCCCCCAGCTCCCCTTATGTTGTCGAGCCCACGGGGCTTGACAGGCAGCCCCTCCTACCAGGGCTCCACCTGGAAGGCAAGAAGGAGATGTTACATAGGTACCAAGGAGAGCGGCGGGTTCCACTCGACCCCCCCGGGTTTACCTGGGTGCCTACGGTGGAACGCCCTGACTAGCCGTGGTGCTTGAACGTCCCGCTCTGCCAACCACAATGCCTCGGTAGCTGGATACCCCCTCCATAATAATAGGTATTGCAGCCTTCCCCTCTGCACCCTGGAGTCCAGGATACCCTGTACTTCTTAGTGCCCATTACGAACAGGACCGGGGGGCCCTGTCCCCAACCCCACAGGAACGGACGCTGGTTTCAATAGGCTTCCGTGAAATACAGGGTGTACCCTGCCAAGGAACTTGGGTAATCTAAGTCGTACTGTTACCGGATTGATAACTTGGGTGACCTGGAACGGTCCCATGAATTTGAGACCCAGTTTCTTGCTTGGTATCTGCAGACGTAAATATTTGGTAGAAAGATACACCCAGTCCCCGAACCCTGGGGTGTGAAAGGGTTGGCGCTTCTTGTCTGCTTGTTCCTTAGAGATGCTGGCCGTTTTCCTTAGCGCCTCTCTAGTTGCTGTCCACACCCTCTCCATTTGCAGCATCCACTCCCTGGGTTGGCAGGGGGAAGCCGTCTCTTGGTCGCATTCTGGGATGGGGGAGAATTCGTAGCCCGACACCACCGTGAATGGTGGGTAGCCGGTGCTGCTGTGTATTGCGTTATTGTGGGCGACCTCCACGAATGCCAGCAGGTCCGCCCAGTCCGTTTGTTGATACGAGATGTAACTGCGCAGATACCGCTCTACTGCGGCATTGGCTCGCTCAGCAGCTCCGTTTGTGCAAGGATGATACCCAGAACTTAACCCCTGGGTTGATCCAATGAACTGGAGGAACTCCCGCCAAAACCTAGCCGTGAATTGCACCCCCCCGGTCTGAGATAATACGCCTGGGTACATCGTGTAGGCGGTAAACGTTCGTTATGAACAACCACGCCAGCCGCCGGGCTGATGGCAGCCCTTTACATGGTATAAAGTGGGCCTGTTTGGAGAACAGATCTATCACAGTCCATATCACGGTGTACCCTCGACTCTCTGGCAGGTCCACGATGAAATCCATGGCTATCTCCTTCCATGGTCAACAGGGGTCTGCCATTGCTTGTAAGAGCCCCGCCGGTTTACCGGGCCGGGGTTTAGCCATAGCACACGTATGGCAGCGCCATACATACTTGTCGATATGTCGCCTCATACCTGGCCACCAAAATTGTTGCTGAGCGAGGTGCAGGGTCGTCACAAACCCAAAGTGGCCGGCCTGTTTGGCGTCATGGCACCTGTACAAGACAACCGCTCGGAGGGCTTGTGGCACGTACATCCTGTCCCCGTACCAGCCCAGACCATCCCGACGAGTTAGGAGGCGCGGATGCTGTTTTAACCAGGTATCCCCCTTGAGAGCGTCCTTTAAACATTGTAACAGGTCATCGGTGGTCTTGGGTCTTACAGCATGTATCATGTCCGAACCACAGGGAGGAATGATGGCTTGCACCACCTCCTCCCGCTGGCTGTCATATTGTGGAAGGCGCGAGAGTGCATCCGCTAGAAAATTCCTCCCCCCTGGGACGTATTTTAGGGTGAACTTGAACCGCCTGAAGTACAGGGCCCACCGAACATGTTTTGGGGCTAGCTTCCTGGGAGACTGCAAGGCCTCCAGGTTTTTGTGGTCCGTCCATACCTCAAAGGGCTTCTCTGCCCCCTCCAGGTGATGGCGCCACGTTTCTAATGCCCACCGAACAGCGTAGGCCTCTTTTTCCCAGATGGCCCAGGCCCGCTCGGTGGCTGACAGCTTCTTTGACGCATAGGCACAAGGCTGCAGCGCCCCTTTGCTGTTTCGCTGTAAGAGAACGGCCCCAACCGCCACGTCGCTGGCGTCCACTTGGACGACAAATGGTGCTGTAGGATCAGGGTGCAGAAGAACAGGCTCCTTGGTGAACAACTCCTTTAGTGTCTCGAACGCCCACTGGAAGTCGGTGGTCCATGCCACCCGTAATCCTGGACGCGGTTTCACCGTCATCCGCTTGGTTTGCAATAGATCTGTTAAGGGCAGTGCGACCGCAGCGAACGATGGTATGAACTGCCGGTAAAAGTTGGCAAACCCCAGGAAACTCTGTAGCTGCCATCGAGTTCCTGGGGCTTGCCACTGCTGTATTGCCTCCACCTTTTTCGGGTCCATCGCGATTCCAGCCGCAGAGATCCGGTAACCCAGATAGTCCAAACGGGAAGTATGGAACTCGCACTTCGTAAGTTTTACGTATAGCCGTGCTTCTAGGAGTTTCTGTAACACTTGTCGCACGAGAGCGACGTGTTGGTCCATGGTTTCCGTGTAGATCAATATGTCATCGAGATACACAAGGACCCCCCTGTAGAGGTGCTCATGCAGAACCTGATTTATCAGCTGTATGAACACCGCGGGAGCCCCCTGGAGCCGAAACGGCATCACACGGAACTGAAAACTGCCGAGAGGGCAATTGAACGCTGTTTTCCATTCATCACCCTTCTTTATGCGCACCCGATAGTAGGCCTCATGTAGATCCAAACGGGTGAACACCCTCCCCTTGGCCAGGTGGGACAACATGTCCTTCATTAAGGGCAGTGGATACAGGTGCTCAACGCACACTGCGTTGACCCCACGATAATCCACACATAGCCGTAGCCCACCATCCTTCTTCTCCCTGAAGAGAACAGGTGCTGCCATCCATGAACGAGCAGGCTGGATGAATCCTCGTGCAAGATTCTTGTCTATATAACACCGGAGCTCCAGCATCTCTCGTGGTGCCGTAGCATACATTCGTGGCTTAGGCAGCTTGACCCCCAGCTCCAGCTCGATCACACAATCCGTGGTCCGATGGGGTGGCAGAAGGTCACATTCCTGTTCGCTGAAGACCTCCAGGAAATCGGCGTATTCTGGCGGAACCCGTACCTCCGATCCAGCCCTACAACCTTCCTCTGCCCTCCCCGGCGGTCTGCCCATCCCCAAGTGTTTGTGGTCAGGTGGTTGGGGTCCGACTCCAAGTCGAAGGTGTCGGCACCCCCCCTCCCACCAGATAGTCGAGCCCCACTTGTCCAACCACGGAAGACCCAGGATCACCTCCTCCGTCATGGAGGGCACCACAATGAACCGCAACCGTTCCCAGTGCTCCCCCATGTCCAGACGTGTGAGTTTTGTGACATGTGAGATGGGTGCTCCCCCCAAGAGAGACCCATCCACCTGCTGGAAACGTATTGGAGTTCCCAGCCGCACCACCTCAACACCCAGCGTGGCCACCACCTTCCGACTGATGAGACACCGCGTGCTACCTGAGTCAATCAAGGCCTTGAACCCCAGTGCCTCACCCATGCTGGGGTTCGTTAATGTTACTGGGACCGTGAACGGGCTGATTGGGGCGCTTACCATAGGGTCTTCCTCCGGCCTGTCACCGCTCTCGTAGACCTCTACGTTCACTTCCATTGGTCTGTCGGCCTCCGCTTGGACGTTCCTCCTTGGTGTTGTGTCTGAGGCCCGACGTGAGGCCCAAGAATGCTCCACAAAGCGCCCAGGGGTTGAACCCCATGCTGGGGTTGCTGCTGCCACCGCCTGGGACGCTGGTATGGGGCAGTCGGCTATGTGGTGCCCCGGTTGGTCACACCGGAAACAAAGAGGAGCGGGCCGGGGTGGTGGTACCGTGGGCCTCGGCATTGGTGACACCGTTTTTTGGCCCTGCCCTTGCAGCCTTTGTGGGACCTGTCGGGCCCCGCTGAAGGCCCTGCACACCGCTGGCAGGCCTGTAAGCCGACGTCCAGCTCAACCGCAACCCGAAGCCACTCCTGGAGTCTGGGAGGGATTCCATGGACGATACAACCCCCCTGGAGGTGTTCATCCAGTCCGGCTCGAAAGTGGTGGATCAGCATCCTCTCCGGCCACGAACTGAATTTGCCCGCTACCTTCCTGAAGTCCTGCACATATGCCGTCGCTGGCCGGCCATTTTGCCGAAGCCCGACCATCTCGGCTTCAGCCCGTTGTACGTGGGTGACATCCTCAAAGCGAACACGCAGTGCCTCAAGGAAAAGGCCGATGTCCCCCAGATCTCTGGCACGGTCAACATACAGGTTAGCGACCCATGCCGCGGCCTCCCCTTGTAGTGCCGTTGTGACAGCCATCACCATCGCCCACTGGGAAGCATACACGGGGCCGTACTTATCCAGGTGATGGATCACATGACTAAGGAAGAGGGCCAGGCGGTTGGGATGGCCATAAAAGGTCATGGGCAATGGCGGTGGTCCCCATGCTGCTGGTACCCCCCAGAGCCCCGCTGGAGCACCCGGACCCTGTGCTACAGACCCTGGTTGCTGCCACCCCAGTGCTCCTGCCGGCGGTCCTGGGCGTAGCACAGCGCCACCAGGCCCCATGCCACCCAGCCCCACGGGCCCCTGACCCGGAGCAGCTGCTGGGGCCGGCCGCGAAGGGGCAGGCCCCTGCGGGGTGCCAGGGCCCTGCGGAGCCTGAAAGCGGGGGCTGGCCAGACGGAAGCGGGTCTGGCTCTGCCGCTCAGGGCCGGGACTGACCTGGGACCAATGGCCAGTCTCCAAGTTGGGATCGATGGGGGTCCACGGCCGAGGCTCCCCAAACTCGTCCCTCAGGACATCCATGGTGTAACTTCTGGGGGCCGTGGAGTAGCTCCATTCCTCCCCTCCTTCATCGGTAACACGACGCTCTCTCCACTTCAGCAACAACCCCCTCTGCCTAGGTGGCTGTTCCTGGCCAGCCGCCGTCTGGCCCAGTACTGAACTGAGCCACCATTCTCCAGGTTTTTCCTGAGCACCCATCCCCTGGGTCCCAGCGCCTTCAACCACTGGGCACGAGTCTCGGACCTTGGGCCGGACTACGGGTGGAGCCTCTCCCAACTCCCCCATGTCGAGAGGTGCTATAGCCCCAGCTGGCTCCTCTCCCGCTGCTGCAGGCACAACCCCTTGGGTTCCCTCGGTCATGTCGGCTGCTTCAAAGTCCAGAACACAACAACGAGGAAACGCTTTGGGGAACACTGACTTACTGTCAAAACCGTCCACGCTGGAAAGAAGACGACGACAACGTGGCACGGTTGGCGGCAAGGATCTCTTTACTCCAGAAAATTCCAAGCAGATACAAAGTCAGCGTTGGGAGCTAATCGCCCCAACGCGCTATTTAAACTCTGCGGGTAATTGGCCCCACCCTCCCCTGGGCAGACCAGCATCCGGCTGAGCCTGCTTAAAACTCCGCCCCCTTCCCATCTCCTTGTGCAGTGTCCCACCCCCTGCCCCCGACATCCACACGGATTGCAGGTAGGTGTGTGCCCAAAACCCCCCTGCCACGCTCCCCTGGGCCCCAATTGTGCTCCCCTCCACCGTCCTATGTCTCAGTGCTGCAACCCCCCACAACGCCCTGTCAGCCGAGCGTGGTGTTGGTCCGCTTGGCGCCGTCACTGAAGAGCAGGCAGCGGAGAAGCCCCAAAACAAGATGTGGCTGTCTTTCTGTTTGCCTGCGGGTCTTTCCAGCAGCTTCGTCGGCGAGGATGCTCCACAAGGTCCCAGAGCAGCTGCCCCTCGGGAATGTGGCTGTGAGCTCTGTGCGGCTGCCCGTGGTGGCTGGCAGCCGTTCCGCTGCCGGTTGTGCTGTTTCTGGGTGGCATCCGCCGTGGGGCTTGTGCGGGGTGTGTGCGTGGTGCTCCCCCAACTCCCCTCATGTTGTCGAGCCCACGGGGCTTGACAGATCTCTAATTTGTTTTACCAAATTTTCATCAGTTGTTGAAATACCAATTTTCTGATCTTCTTTCCATCTAGCTTGTATCTGCCCATACTGAAAACAAGTTTGTACTATCTTTTCTTCTTTTAAAATATTGAATGGCTTTAGTTGCCATACATTCCTTTCCAATCTAAGAATTTCTTTATATGTGATCACATCATGTTTGAATCCCAAACTTATATTTCCTATCGCATGTTTAGGTATTGCCCAAATTGGTATTTTATAATTTAACTTATATTGATATTTTTTCCGGACTCGCAACAGGGCATACCTTAATATATGTATCTTAAAAATGTTATCCGCCTTTTTATCATACAATAAATATGCATGCCAACCATATAATAAATCACATCCCTCAATATTTAATATTCTTTCTTCTGTTAAATTAAACCAGTTACTAATTGTCGATAAAGCCGCAGCATCATAATATAATTTAAAATTGGGCATTTTAAGAGCACCTCTTTCACGTATATCTTGCATTATCTTCAGTTTTACTCTCGGTCTTTTCCCTGCCCAAATAAATTTATTAATGCCTTTCTGCCATTCCTCCAAATTTGAATCTTTTTTAAGTATAGGTATCATTTGAAACAAAAATAAAAATTTTGGTAAAACATTCATTTTCACTGCTGCAATTCTTCCCAATAAAGACAATTGTAATTTTCTCCAACTGTCTAACTCTTTTTGTGTTTTTAGCCATAACAATTCAAAATTATTTTTATATAATTTCACATTTGAAGCTGTAATATATACCCCAAATATTTAATCTTTTTAACTATTTCAAATCCCGTTACTTTTTCTAGGGATTCCTTTTGTTCTATAGTCATATTTTTAGACAATATTTTAGTTTTTTTCCTATTTATCTTAAATCCAGAAACTTATCCATATTGCAAAATTATCTCCATTAAATCTATAACCGATTGAGTTGGTTGACTTAATGTAATAATCAGGTCGTCCGCAAACACTCTCACTCTATAATCTTGATCTCTTATTTTAATTCCCTTAATTTTATTTGAATCTCGTATTTTAATCAATAATATTTCCAATGTTAAAACAAACAGCAAAGGTGACAACGGACACCCCTGTCTTGTACCCTTTTCAATATTACATGTTTCTGTCAAACTACCATTAACTATTATTTGAGCTGTTTGCTTCTGGTATATTGCTCTAATATAGATTGTAAAAAAATTTCCCCAAACTCCATTTTCTCCAATGCCTTAAACAAAAATTGCCAATCCAATTGATCAAAGGCTTTTTCAGCATCCAAAAAGATCAGCGCTGCAGGAACCTGGTTATTTCTATCCAAATATTCCAATAAATCTACAATATGTCTCACATTATTCTTCATTTGTCTACCACTTATAAATCCAGTTTGGTCACTATGAATCATTTGCTGCATTACCTTCATTAATCTATTTGCTAAAATTTTTGCAAATATCTTGTAATCAGTATTTAAAAGTGATATTGGCCTATAGCATTGGTCTTGAGTAACATCTTGATCTTCCTTCGGAATCAACGATATAAAAGCTGTTTTCCACGATGGAGGCACTTCTCCTCCCAATTGAATTGTCCTAAACAATTCTCTTAAAGGTTCCACCATTTCTGACTGTAAATCTTTATAATAGACGGCAGTCAAACCGTCTGTTCCTGGTGCTTTACTCACCTTTAATTGCTTTATTGCTAAAATGATTTCTTCATCATTTATCAATTGATTCATCCCTTCCCTTTGTTCTTGTGTAAGAACAGGGATGTTAACTTCTCGTAAATATCTATCTATATCTACATCTCGAATCTTGTCTCTAACATACAACTTAGAATAAAAATCAACAAAGGCCTTTTTAATAAGATTCTGCTGAAAGACCACTTTACCCTTGTAATCTATTCTATCTATATTACATGACCTTTGTTTCTTCCTTAACAAGTAAGCTAACCACCTACTCGGCTTATTAGCATTGCAAAAGCTGTTATGTTTAGCATACCGTAAATTGGTTGCCACTTGATCTGCCATCAACATATCAAACTGCCCTCTTAGTAAAGTGATTACCTCTTTAATCTTCCCATCAGATGGATTCAAAATTAAAGCCTTCTCTTTCCTCTTAATTTCCTCCTCTAATTCTTTTCGCCTGTGTTCCAGTTTACATCTGTATTTATTATTCAAATATATTAACACTCCTCTCATATAAGCTTTACTTGCATCCCAAACCATCTCAATAGAAGTACCCTTGTGCATATTCATATTAAAAAATTCTTTCATCTGTTTTTTACACTCTTCCACATTTTCTTGATATCTAAACAAATTTTCATTTAGTCGCCAAGACCGTCTGTCTCCATTGTCTTTTTCTATTTCCAACCATACTGGACTATGATCTGATATAGTTCTTGGACATATCTTAATCTTCTTAATCCTAGAAAAAAAATCATTCGTAATTAGTACAAAATCAATCCTGGAGAAAGATTGATGCCTATCAGAGAAAAAAGTAAAGTCTTTTTCTTGCAAATTTCTTTCTCTCCAAACATCTCTCAATTCCAAGTCGTCTTTCATCTCAAAAAAGATTTAGGCAATCTAGCATGACTTGGTGTACTTCTAAAAAGGCCTTTTTTGTCCATTTGTACATCCAAGACCCCATTCCAATCTCCCATAAAAATACAAGATTTGTAATCCCATTGAATGATCTTGCTATGTAATAGTTTATAAAATTCTCCTTGCTGTTGATTAGGAGCATATAATCCAACCAAAAGTATTTTCTTGCCTTCTATTAATAGTTCAATTATAACATATCTTCCTTGTTTATCTGTTTCAATTAAATTAGCTGTTAAATTGTTCTTAACATAAATAACAACTCCATTTTTCTTGTCAGGAGCAGAGGCAATAAACTGTGTGCCCAGCCTAAAGTTTATCAAATACTTTTGATCAGCTGCTCGAATATGTGTTTCCTGTAAACAAATAACTTCATTTCTAAATTGTTTTAAATACTGAAATACTTTCTTTCTCTTGTGCGGGGAATTTAATCCATTAACATTCCAAGTTAGAAACTTTGTCGCCATCTTTTGTGACCTGAAGTTTTCGGAGCGCCTCTTCCAAAACCACCTGCACTCTCTTCGGTTTCGCTCCTCCCACTGCTTCACTGTAAGTAGGTTTTTGAGATGTAATTGTAACTTTCTGTTGTTCTTGTTCTTGTCTCATTCGTCTGATTGCAGCCCGTGTCATTCTTTGTTCTCTAACCTCTTCCATTGGTGCCTGGGTCTGATCCACTCCTGTAGTTTGCTGGGATTCTCTATCCTTCTGCAGAGTAACTCCTTCAGCTCCTTGTATACTCTCCATTCATGACTGATGCTCTCTTTCACCATTCCTTCTTTTAAATTCTGAAGATGGCGTAGAGCCTGCCTTCAAAATATTAGCATAAAAATCTCATGCCTGCAAAACTGTATTAAGACGATATCTCATGCCTGCGTACATCACCACCATACCTACTGGAATCTCCCATCTAAACTGAATCTGCCATTTCCTTAATTCTTCTGCCAAAAAAGCAAATTCTTTTCTTTTCCTTAAAATTCTTGGAGGGATCTCTTTCAGAATTAAAACTTCTTGCTCAGCAACTATAAATCTATTGTTGTAGAAGGCTTGAATAACCACATTTCTGATTGCTCTCTTTGTAAAGTAAACCACCACATCTCTAGGTAACTTCCTTTATCTTGCAATCCAAGAATTAACACGAAATATTTTGTCTGTATCCCCCATAATATCTTCTGCTGGACACTCCAAAACCTGTTCAAGGGCCTGTGCCAGTAATTCTTTCAAATCTTCCTTAGGATCTTCTTTTAAACCTCTGATCCTCACTGCAAATTCCATGTCTCGGTATTGTAACATCACTACATCATCATCAATCTTTTCCACCACATTTTCAGCATCCAGCATTTTAGCATCTAATCTCATATTGTTTTGACTGAGCTCTTCCACACGATCATCCAGATGCTCAATACAAACTGCAAGTCCTTGAAATGCAGACAAAATGTTTGCTCTTATTTCAGTATTCTTCTCCTCAATAAGTTCAGCTATTTGTTGGGATTGTATTTTTAAAGCATCCTGCAAATCTTTTATTGTTAAAGCTGGTGCGGGTGCGGGTGCCACAGGAGGAGGCATCAAAGCCTGTAATGAAGAATGCTCAACTGGCGAGGCACCAGCACTTCTAGGAACTTTAGTTGATTTAGAAGCCATTTTAACACCCGTTTATTTCTATTGTGCACTTTCACTTTCCGCACCGCTTGCAACTTTTTCTCTGAAAATACTCTGAGTTAAAGTTCAGATACTTGCTATTACAGCATTCTCCTGCACAGCTCTGCCTGCATCCAAGTAATCCACAGTTAATTATCGATGGCAGGGATGGTTACAGTGTCCTGCTCTGCTCCAAAGCCTTGGAGCAGAGGCGTCCCGGAGTCCGGAGCAAACTCAGGCTTCAGGGGGGCTCACACCCTTCAACCACCAGAGTTTAAACTCTGGTGATCTAGGGGAGCTCTACCCCTACCTAAGCGCTCACCCCCTCCTCTTCTCCTGAGGAGCGGGTTTCCGAGCCGCTAAAAAGCTGATCGTTGCTGTTTTTAGCTGCTCTACGGAAAACAGCGGGGCTGACAGCCAGAACGGCCGCCCTCAACGGACCCTTGCCACCCGGAAGTCAGTTCCAAATCATCTTTCATATCAAAAAAAGATTTAGGCAATCTAGCATGATTTGGAGTATTTTTAAAAGGTCCTTTTTTATCTTTTTGTGTGTCCAACACTCCATACCAATCTCCCATTAAAATACACGATTTATAATCCCATTGAATTATTTTGTTATGCAGAAGTTTGTAAAATTCTCCTTGCTGTTGATTGGGTGCATATATTCCAATTAAAAGTGTTTTCTTCCCTTCTGTTAAAAGTTCAATTATAATATATCTTCCTTGTTTATCTGCTTCAATTAGATTAGCTGTTAAGTCCTTCTTCACATAAATAACTACTCCGCTTTTCTTGTCTGGAGCAGATGCAGTAAATTTCTTAAATATTTTTGATCTGCTACACAAATATGCGTTTCCTGCAAACATATAACATCATTTTTAAATTGTTTTAAATACTGAAATATTTTCTTTCTCTTTTGCAGAGAGTTTAAACCATTAACATTCCATGTTAGAAACTTTGTCGCCATCTTTTGCGACTTGAAGCTTTCGGAGCGTATCTTGCAGATCCATAAGCACCTGCCTCTTTGGTCTTGCTCCTCCCACTGCTTCATTGTTAATGGATTCTTGAACTGTGATTATAGGATACTGTTTCTGTTGTTCTTGTTGTTGTTCCTTTTGTCTGGTTGCAGCCCGTGTCATTCTTTGACTCTTTAGTTCTTCTAATGGTGCCAGGAGTTGCGCAGTTTCCAGAGTTTGCTGTACTTCTTTTACAATCAGCGAGGTGAATTCTTCACCTTGCTGTATGCCTTCCATTTGTGCCTGTCGTGCTCCTTCTTCCTTTCCCCTTTTAAATTCTGGGGGTGGCGATGAACCTGCTTTCAGTACATTACAATAAAAATCTTGTGCCTTCAGAACTGTATTAAGACGATATCTTGTACCTGCATAATTCACCACTATCCCAGTTGGTATCTCCCATCTGAACTAGAGCTGTCATTTTTTTTAATTCATCTGCCAAGAAAACAAACTCTTTCCTTTTTCTTAAAATTCTTGGTGGAATTTCAAAATTAAGACCTCTTGATCAGCCACTTTAAATCTGTTATGATAAAAAGCTTGAATAATCGCATTTCTGATCGTTCTCTTTGTAAAATAAGCAACCACATCTCTTGGTAAATTTCTTTGTCTAGCAATCCAGGAGTTGACACAAAATATTTTATCTATTTCCATTATAAAATCTTCAACTCGCCATCCCAATATAGGCGCCACAGCCTTTGTTAATATCTCTTCCAGGTTTTCTTGTGGGTTTTCTTTCAGACCTCTTATCCTCAAGACAAACTCCATGTCTCTATATTGTATCATTACCACCTTATCATCAATCTTATCCATTTTATTCTCAGCTTTGCACATTTTAGCTTCCAGTATCAAGTTACTTTTGTTAACTTCCTCCACCCGTTCATCCAAACACTCAATACAAACTGCCAACCCCTGAAATGCCAGTAAAATATCCTCTCTTATTTCCTTATTTTTCTCATTAATGAGCTCCGCCATTTGCTCAGATTGAAGTTTTAAGGCCTCTTGTAAATTTTTTAATGTTAATGTTGGTGGGGGTGCTGCGGGGGATGGCATCAAAGTCTGAAGTGCAGATTGTTGTTGAACTGGTGATGCCCCCACGCTTCTGGAAACGGGAGCTCTAGGCGATTTAGAAGCCATTTTAACAACCATTAACTTTCGTTTCTCACTTTCACTTTTCCACCCAATCCTTATAAGAAAGTCGCGATTGGGATGTAGGGACTTCCGGGTGGCAAGGCGCCGCCGCCGACAGCTGCTTTTAGCTTGTCAGCTTCGCGGCTCTGTAGAACCGCCGAAAACAGCGCCGATCAGCTGTTTCGGCGGTTCGGAAGCCCCCTCCTCGGGAGAAGAGGAGGGGGTGAGTTTCCAAGTAGGGGAAGGGCTCTCTGGGGCCGCCAGGGCTTAAAGTTCTGGCGGCTGAAAGATTGAGCCCCCCCGAAGCTTGGATTTCTCCGGGCTGCGCAGCGTGTCTGCTCCGTTTTTCTTGGAGCAGAACAAGGCGAACGCAACCATCCCTGCTTACAAGAATGGACTTTGGAAGATAATGAAAGCAGGCAGAGCGATGCAAGAGAACAAGGAGTAAGTGAACTTTTGATCTTTGGCTCAATTCACATTGAAGACTTTGAAAGTGAAAGTGCGTAGTTGCAAAAGAGGGAAAAATGGCGGCTAAATCTTCTAAACTTACTAAAACTGCGGGGGCTTCCCCCCAGCCGCAACCTTCAGCGCAAGTGTTAGTACCTCCTGCACCTCTACCTTCGCCTGTTTTAACAGTTAAAGTTTTGCAAGATGCTTTGGAAAAGCATTCACAGCATTTGGCTGAGATGATAGATGAAAAGATGGATGAGAAGTTGACAGAAAAGTTTACAGTAATAAGGGAGGACATCTTGCTTGCATTTCAAGGCATGGCGATATGTATTGAACGCCTTGACGAAAGAGTGGAGGATCTCACTCAAAATAATACTAAATTGGATGCAAAGATACTAGAGACTGAGAATGTGGTGGATAAAATTGATTATGACCTGACATTGGTACAATATCACGAAATGGAGTTTGCTGTGAGAATTAGGGGTCTTAAGGAGAACCTCAAGGAAGATTTGAAGAAATTAGTCTCTGTTGCTCTCGAAGACGTGCTGGGAAGGCCAGCTGAAGGAATTGCAGAAGATATAGACAAAATTTTCTGTGTTAACTCCTGGATTGCGAGACAAAGGAAATTACCTAGAGATGTGGTTGTTTATTTTACAAAGAGAGCAACCAGGAATGAAGTTATTCAAGTCTCTTACAATACTAAGCTTGTGATTGCAGATCAAGAAGTTTTGGTTTTAAAAGAGATCCCTCCAAAAATTTTAAGGAAACGAAAGGAATTTGCATTTCTGGCACAGGAGCTTAAGCGACGTGATATCAGGTTCAGATGGGAGATCCCAGTGGGTATGGTGGTAATGTTTGAAGATACAAGATACCGTCTCGCTACAGTGTTGCAGGCACGTGATTTTTATAGCAATGTTTTAAAAGCAATCCCCATACCACTTCTGGAACCAACAAAGGAGGGAAAGTCTTATGATGCCGAAGGAACACAGATAGATGAGAATGCAGCAGGAGTGACACAAATTTCAACAGTATCAGAAGAAGTAAAAGACCAGAGGATTACGCGTGCTGCTTCGAGACGAGCTAGACGTGAGCAAGAGCAGGACCAGCAGAATGTTGTGGAACCTCCAAAGTGTACCTATAGCCAAGCTGTGGGAGGAGCGCGGCCTAAAAATGTAAAAGGGATTCTGGAAGACGTGCTTCAAAAGCTTCGGGTTGCCAGAAATGGTGACTAAGTTCTTAACTTGGAATGTCAATGGATTAAACTCACCACAAAAGAGAAAGAAAATTTTTCAATATTTAAAGCAATTTAAGACTGATGTTATTTGCTTACAAGAAACACATATTAGAGCTATGGACCAAAAGTATTTATCAAATTCAAGATTAGGTACACAATTTATTGCTTCTGCAGTTAACAAGAAAAATGGAGTGGTTATTTATGTTAAGAATACAATTACAGCAGAGTTAATTGAAGCAGACCAACAAGGAAGATATGTTATTGTGGACTTGTTACTAGAAGGTAAAAAAACTCTTTTGGTTGGATTATATGCGCCTAATCAACAGCAAGCTGATTTTTATAGCTTATTACACAGCAGGATTACTCAATTGGATTATAAATCTTTTATTTTTATGGGAGACTGGAATGGTGTTTTGAACGTACAAATGGATAAGAGTGGATCTTACAGAAGTACCCCAAGTCATGCTAAATTGCCTAAATCTTTTTTTGAGATGATGGATGATATGGATTTACGTGATGTTTGGAGGGAAAGGAATTTACAAGAAAGGGACTATACTTTTTTTTCTGATAGACATCAATCTTTTTCCAGGATTGATTTTATATTATTGTCTAATGATCTTTTTTTTAGAACTAAGAGGATAAAGATTTGTTCAAAGACTATGTCTGATCACAGCCCAGTTTGGTTAGAGATTGGAAAAGACACTAGAGAACGACGTTCCTGGCGTTTAAATGAGAACTTGTTCAGAAATCAGAAAAATGTGGAAGAGTGTAAAAAACAGATGAAGATTTTTTTTGAAACAAATATGCATAAGGGTACTTCTATGGAAATGGTATGGGATGCTAGTAAGGCGTATATGAGAGGTGTGTTGATATATCTTAATAATAAATATAGACGTAATTTGGAATTTAGGAGGAAAGAATTAGAGACAGAGATTAAGGAAAAAGAAAAGGCTTTAATTTTGAACCCATCGGATGTGAAGACTAAAGAGACTATTAAGTTATTAAGAGGACAATTTGATAAGTTAATGGCCGATCAGGTGGCAACTAATTTACGGTTTGCAAGGCATAATACTTTTTGCAATGCCAATAAACCAGGCAGATGGTTAGCTTATATGCTAAGAAAGAAGCAAAGGGTTTCTAATATAGACAAAATAGAACATAAGGGAAAGATTGTGTATCAACAGAATCTTATCAAGGAAACCTTTGTTGATTTTTATTCTAAATTATATGCTAGAGATAAGATTAATGAAATGGACATTGATTTATATTTAAAAGACTTTAGCATCCCGGTTCTTACGCAAGAGCAAAAAGAAGAAATGAATCAGTTGATAACAGAAGAAGAAATATATTTGGCAATCAAACAGTTAAAACTAGGTAAAGCACCAGGCACCGACGGTTTGACTGCTGCGTATTATAAAAATCTACAGTTTGAGATGATAAAGCCATTAAAGGAACTGTTTCAGACAATTCAAAAAGGGGGAGGAGTGCCTCCGTCTTGGAAAACTGCTTTTATTTCTTTAATTCCGAAAGAAGATCAGGACGTTACTCAAGCAAGAAATTATAGGCCAATATCACTTTTGAATACGGACTACAAGATATTTGCTAAGGTTTTAGCTAGTAGACTGATGAGGGTATTGCAACAGGTAATCCATGATGATCAAACTGGGTTTATAAGTGGTAGACAAATGAAAAATAATGTGAGACATATAGTTGACTTGTTGGAATTTTTGGAAAGGAATAACCAGATCTCTGCAGCATTGATCTTTTTGGATGCTGAAAAAGCCTTTGATCAATGGACTAAAAAGTTTCATCTAGCATTTGAATAAGTATATTGCTTGTAGTCAATTTATAAGAGCTAAAGTGCGAGAGATTTAATAGTTTATTGTTGTTAGTATATGGGAGTTTATGATTGGTTACTTTATTTTTATACCTTGTATCTAGCCCTGGGAAGTCCGGGGGGGGGGAGGGGGGAAGGGGAGGGTGAGAGGGTGGGATAGGGTTGGGAAGGGTTGGGGGATGGGATGTAATAATTAAAATGTACTGAAAAACTTTTCAATAAAAAAAAAAAAAAAAAAGAAAGTCGCGATTTAGCTTAGAAACCCAAGTTGCAACTTTGTTACTTCCCTTTTAGATCTCCAAATATTTTAAATCTCTTTTATACCAGCTTCAAATGTTTTTAAAAAAGTCTTTTACAGCTTTTAGAGACCCACTTTCTTCTAAAAATTCATTCTGGCGCCATCTTCTTCCCTTTCTTTTAAATTAAACTTTGGAGAAGAAAAAAAAAAAGTAGCACCCCGGAGTTAAAGATCATGTACTTGCTATTTCAAAATTCTCCTGCTCAGCTATGCCTGCGTCCGAGTAATCCAAAATTCACTAATGAATGCAGGGATGATTGCAGTGTCCTGCTCTGTTCTAAAGCCTTAAAACAGAGGAGTCCCTGAGTCCGGAGTTAAATTCAGGCTCCGAGGGAGCTCTCACCCTTCGGCCCCCAGATTAATCATTCTGGGGGTCTAGGGGAGCTCTACCTCTACCTGAATGCTCACCCTCCCCTCTTCTCCTGAGTAGGGGTTCCCAAACCACGAAACAGCTGATTGTTGCTGTTTTTGCGATTTAAACAGAATCAACGGGGCTGACGGTCGAAATGACCGCCATCGACGGAGCCTTGCCACCCGGAAGTCTAATCTCCATGAATAAACCTCTCTTTCCAGTAGCTGGCTTCACATTCTATTTGTTCTCCTCTGCGCTGCTTGTGAGAATCCCGGCTGGAAGAGCCTGAAAGGGGGAATTCCAAGATCACTGTAGATGGGGAGTGCAGCCAAGAAATTAAAAGATGCTTGCTCCTGGGGAGGAAAGCTATGGCAAATCTAGACAGCATACTAAAAAGCAGAGACATTACCCTGCCAACATTACCCTGTACATATAGTCAAGGCCATGGTTGCAATGTATGGCTGTGAAAGTTGGACCATAAGAAAGGCTGAGCGCCAAAGAATTGAGGCCTTTGAACTCTGGTGCTGGAGAAGACTCCTGCGAGTCCCTGCGAGAAGACTCCTGCGAGTCCCTTGGACTGCAAGGCATTCAAACCGGTCAGTCCTAGAGGAGATCAACCCTGACTGCTCTTTAGAAGGCCAGATTCTGAAGTTGAAACTCAAATACTTTGGCCACCTAATGCGAAGGAAGGACTCAATGGAGAAGAATGCTGGGAAAGATTGGGGGCAATAGAAGAAGGGGACAACAGAGAATGAGGTGGCTGGATAGAGTCACTGAAGCAGTAGGCGTGAGCTTAAATGGACTCCAGAAGATGGTAGAGGACAGGAAGGCCTGGAGGAATGTTGTCCATGGGGTCGTGATAGGTCGGACACGACTTCACAACTAACAACAACAACAACTCCCAACAGAGGGTTATTTGTTCCTTGGGGGGGGGGGCAGTGTTAAGTCTAAAATAGGCTTACATGATTTCTATACTTTGTTTTCTACCAAAAAGGAAAATGTGAAGTGCAAGAAATTGAAAGTATAATTTTATAGAGCTCTTGTGGCCATAGAAAGGGGGTTCATGTGTCACTTGTAACCAGGTAAATACAGCGTTGGTGTCACTGCAATATATTAGTTTGCTGTTTGCATATTTGCCCATTTATAATATCCAGTCTTATGCAGAGGCAGTTGTAATGTATTGGGCCTAGTTTACTTGAGCTGTACCACATGGGTTTTGAATGCTGTGAGATTGCTTAAGCAGGGAGTTGGGTAACGGTTGCTGGCTCCTCAGACAGGCAGTCTCCAGGACCACCATTGGTTGGCTCTAGGGTGGCAATAGGTTTCTTTAAACCTATTGGCCACTGCCTAGTGGCCAGAGTATAAATAGCTGTGTAGAAGCCTTGGCTAGCAGTTCAGTTCCTGCATTCAATAAAGCATGTTCCTGCCTGAACTCTCTCACCTTGTATCCTGCTTGCTGCAAAGAACCCTTTACACAACACTGGCGATGAAGGTGGGATCCTGCTCGTTCAGAAGAGCTGAAAGTCACTAGGGGGTGAGGCCAGCCAAAGCACCTGGCAGGGAATGCATTCCCCCCCCCTCGGTTGACCTAGCACAGCCACGCTAGCGACCACCAGCCCTGAGGACCAGTCCCTGGGCCTACAAAGGAGCAGGACAAGGAAGAAGACGAGCCCCAGCTGTGAAGACTTCCCGAGATGGCGAAGGTTGGAAAGCTGGAAGAATTTGATGTCACTCACCCAGAGAGATGGTCGTCGTACATCTTGAGGGTTTATTTATTTATTTATTTATTTATTTAATTTGTATACCGCCCTTCTCCCGAAGGACTCAGGGCGGTGAACAGGGCAATAAATATATAAAAGACGAAATACAAAAGTTAAAAAACAATTAAATAAATGCCCAATATAAAACAGTAAACAATTATTAAAATTATTTAAAATCCCATCCCTTAACCCATCAAACCAGGCCGGATTGCTCGAAAAAATAAGTTTTTAGATCGCGCCGGAAGGAGCGAAGATCAGGAGCCATACGGAGCTCCACCGGCAAGCGGTTCCAAAGGTCTGGCGCGCCCACAGAGAATGCCCTCCCCCTGGGGGCCACCAATCGGCATTCTTTGATCAGAGGCACCCTGAGGAGACCCTCTCTGTGGGAGCGCACTGGACGGAGGGAAGTTGACGCTGGCCGCAGGTGTTGCCGTAGATAATCCGGACCCATGCCATGTAGGGCTTTATAGGTCATTACTAACACCTTGAATCGCACCCGAAGGACAACTGGCAGCCAATGCAGCTCGCGGAGTAAAGGTGTAACATGGGAGTATCGGGAAACTCCCAGCACAACTCGCGCGGCTGCATTCTGCACCAGTTGGAGCCTCCGACTGGTCTTCAAGGGTAGCCCCATGTAGAGAGCATTACAGTAGTCCAGACGAGAGGTCATGAGCGCATGAGTGACTGTACGTAGGGCATCCCGGTCCAGATAGGGCCGCAACTGGCGCACCAGGCGAACCTGGGCAAAGGCCCCCCTAGTCACAGCTCCAATATGATCTTCAAACAAAAGTTGTGAGTCTAGGAGGACCCCCAAGTTGCGCGCCCTATCTACGGGGGGTAATGATTCACCCCCCATAACAAGAGATGGAATAAACTGAATTTCCCGGGATGCCAGCACGAACAGCCACTCAGTCTTGTCGGGGTTGAGCCGAAGTCTGTTCCTCCCCATCCAGATCCGGACCGCCTCCAGGCAACGGGACATCACATCGAGGGCATCACTGGGGTGGTTTGGGGTAGAAATAAAAAGCTGGGTATCATCAGCATATTGATGATACCCAACTCCAAAACCACGAATGATCTCACCCAGCGGCTTCATATAGATGTTGAACAGAAGAGGTGAGAGGACCGATCCCTGAGGAACTCCACAAACGAGAGGTCTCAAGGTCGACCTCTGCCCTCCTGCCAACACCGACTGCGAACGTCCCAGAAGATAGGAGGAGAACCACTGGAAAACTGTGCCTCCCACTCCCAACCCCCTGAGACGTCGCAGCAAGATACCATGGTCGATGGTATCAAAAGCCACTGAGAGGTCTAAAAGGACTAGAACAGAGGAACAGCCCCTGTCCCGAGCCCGCCAGAGATCATTCACCAGCGCGACCAATGCCGTCTCCGTGCTGTACCCGGGCATGAAACCCGATTGGTACGGGTCTAGATAATCAGCTTCATCCAAGAACAGAGGAAGTTGCTGCGCCACCACGCTCTCAACAACCTTCGCAAGAAAGCGACGGTTGGAGACCGGACGAAAGTTGTTTAATATTGCTGGGTCCAAGGCAGGCTTCTTGAGGAGGGGTCTCACCACCGCCTCCTTCAAGGCGGCGGGAAAACTACCCTCACTCAAAGAAGCAGTTATCGCTGCCTGGAGCCAGCCTCGTGTCCCATCCCGAGCCGCATAAATCAGCCAGGAGGGACACGGGTCCAATAAACACGTGGTGGAGCTCAGCCTCCTCATGATCTTGTCCACATCTTCAGGAGAAACAGGATCGAACTCCTCCCAGATCACATCGACAAGACTGCCCGTATCCTCATCATCAGACTCTGCCCAGTCGGAGTCCAGACCGGTCCGAATCCGAGCGATTTTATCCGACAGATACCGACTAAACTCCTCGGCACGACCCTGCAAGGGCTCCTCCCTCACCTCCCGATCAAGAAGGGAGCGAGTTACCCTAAACAGGGCGGCCGGGCGATTATCTGCGGATGCGATGAGGGCGGCAAAGTGGTTAGACCTTGCCACCCTCATCGCCACGAGATAAGTTCTCGTAAACGACCTTAGTTGTAACCGGTCGGCTTCGGATCGGCTGGATCTCCAACAGCTCTCTAGGCCCCGCCTCCGTCGCTTCATCTCCCGGAGCTCCGTGGAAAACCATGGGGCCCATTGGGATCTGCGATGGGTCAGGGGCCGCAAGGGTACAACTCGGTCTAATGCCTCTGTGGCCGCCCGTTCCCAGGCTTCCACCAGGGCGTCGGCCGAGCTGTGAGCAAAGGAGGCAGGTGGGGACCCAAGTGCCACCTGGAACCACTCCGGGTCCATCAGGCGCCTAGGGCGGAACCATCTGGTTGGCTCAGCAACCCCACGACGGGGAGTGGCCAAACGGAAGACCAACCGCAGAAGATGATGATCGGTCCATGACAGGGGTATAATAATTGGAGAAACCCCCCCCCAGATCATCTAACCACCGACCAGATAGAAAAAACAGATCGAGTGTGTGACCCCCCTCATGAGTCGGGCCCTGAATAACCTGCTTCAGGTCCATGGCCGTCATGGAAGCCATGAACTCCCGAGCTAACTCAGACGATCCTCCCAGGGATGGTAGGTTGAAGTCACCCAAAACCATAAGTTTGGGGAACTCAACCACCAGCCCTGAGAGGACATCGAGAAGCTCGGGCAGGGCTGCTGCTACGTGACTAGGCGAAAGGTACACCAGCAGCAAGCCCAACTGAGCTCTAGGGCCACATCTCATGAGGAGGGACTCACACCCGACTATCTGGACCATGGTGGCCTCCCGCGGAACCAAGGTCTCCCTAACAACTACTGCCACTCCACCGCCCCTCCCCTGAGCCCGAGGCTGGTGCAGCACCCGGAAGCCTGCTGGGCAAAGGTCAACCAGGGGGACACCGCCCTCTGGGCCCAACCAGGTCTCCGTAATGCAAGCCAGGTCCGCTTGCTCCTCCTCAATTAACTCACGAAGGAGAAGAGCCTTATTCATTACGGACCTGGCATTAAAATACACAAGCCTGAGCTCAGGTGGCTGCTCATCCTC
>JAKJMR010016068.1:0-11167 GCA_024449315.1 Daboia siamensis
ACTTAAGACCACAATTCAGCCCAAAATTTATGTTTTTAAGGGAGAAACTTGTGAGTTTTGCCCCATTTTACCACTTTCCTTGCCGCATTTGTCAGTTGAAAGAGGGAAGTTGTTAAATTACTAACATGGTTGTCAAGGGAATCTGGCTTGCCCATTTACTTTGCTTGCCATGTTGCAAAAGGGGACCACATGATCCCCCCCTTGCTACAACCATCATAAATATGAACCTGCTGTCAAGCATCTGAATGTAAATCACATGACCATAGGGATGCTGCAATGGTCATAAGTCACTTCTTTGAGTGTTGTTGTAACTTCAAACGGTCACTAAATGAACTCTTGTAACATGAGGACTGCCTGTATTTCCATGTAAAGTAAAATCAATCTTGCAATATTTTTTTGGGTATTTCCAGGGCAGAAGTTTCTTCAGTGGGGTGAGATGCTTTATTTTGGATTCAGCAGTTCCCACATTTATCTCCTTAGTTTCCAAGACTTTAGCAGACTGAATATAACTTTAGGGTGAACCAAAAACACAACAGTGGGCTAGTTTTGGAGATTGGATGCAGGACAATTTTGATTTCAGTGGGTTCCATTTTGGGGGCTAATGGGCTATTTTTAAATGGCTGTAGAGAGAGTCCTTGACTTGCAACCCTTTGTTTAGTGATTGAAGTTACAGCAGTTCTGAAAAAAGTGACCTGATCGGTTTGCACAATTGTGTTGCAGATGCCCATGGTCAAGTAACCAAAAGACCCTTTTCACCTCTATTCGAAATTTGAATTTACCTTCACTAATAACCTGTGTCGGCTCTGAACTGTTCCCAGGAGCTAATTCCAGCTGAAGCAGCTGAAGCATCAAACTGTGAAGAACAGCCCAAGTTATCAGCCAACATAGAGCCTTGGTGGTGCAGTGGGCTAATGCCTCCTTAACACCAGCTGCCTGCAATTAGTGCAGGTTCGCATCCCACCAGGCTCAAGGTTGACTCAGCCTTCCATCCTTCCGAGGTAGGTAAAATGAGGACCCAGATTGTTGGGGGCAATAAGATGACTTTGTAATAATGCCTATTGGTGTGTGTGTGAAAGCCCTAACAAGCAGGCATATACATAGAATGAAGGCTACTGCTAAGCTTGTAAGCCGCCCTGAGTCTTCGGAGAAGGGCGGGATATAAATGTAATAAAAATAAAATAAATAAATATGATCGTTGTTGCATCCTGAGCATTTCACTATCACGACTCCATGATGATAAGCCACCCTAGAAATTGTTTTCACATATCGTATCCCACATACCTAACAGAGAAGCCAGGATCCATTCAGGGATGTTCAAAAGTGGCTTTCTGGGAAATCCAAGGGCAGGGAATTTGGGGGATGTGCCCATTTATTTAGGTATGACTTCTTTTGTTACATTTGGAGGATTGCCCATCTCCCAATGACTGAGTGGCTTACAAAAGAGAAAAATTACAAGGGAAAAATTCATGTATTATAAACCACATGTATTATAAACCAAACCATGTATTATAAATCAAAGCTCTCTATGGTTCAGCCAACAGCCTAATCCTCCATCCAGGAGCAAATCACCTCTTCAAAGATCTACAAAATATATCAAGCAGCCATTGCTGCCTTTCCAATTCCAGTCCCTGCCATGCTCCAAGTGCTAAAGAAGCTGGACCTCAATTAAGCTTTTTCCAGACCAGCCATTAGTCAACTGAGCAGTCAAACCATCCTCTGGTCAATCCCAGACACCTTCAAGGCATTTTCTGGGCTGCATCAGTCGGGGCTGGTTCTTTTTTAAACTTTCCAGTGCTAGACAGCATCTCTTGTGTTTCCTGGTGGTCCCCCATCCAAGTCTAAACAAGCTTTTCTTCTCACGTCAGCCAAGGCTGCCCAAGTACAGACTGAGAGTCACCTGCTGGAGAAGTTCCCTGGTGGAGTCCCTGCAATAATAATAATAATAATAATAATAATAATAATAATAATAATAATAATAATAATAATAATAATAATAATAATAATTTTATTTATATACCGCCCTTCTCCCGAAGGACTCAGGGCGGTGTACAGGGCAAATATATAACGATACAAAAATACAAAAGTTAAAAAAAGGATTAAACAATAAGCCTCAGTGGCAAGGGAAGCCCTCACACATGCGGGATCTGCTCAGTTTGCCGGGTTAGATTGGCATGCACTGAGCCTGTTAAACAATGCCAGGGGTCTGGGTGTGCAACGCCAGGAGTGGGGAAGCAGGTCGTGTTAACAGAACCTTGGGTACTGCTGCGTCCCCCTTCAGGTTGCTGTATGTCAGAGGTGAAGAACGACGGTCTTTTTATTATGTGTGGACTTTCTCTCACAGAAATCCTGAGCCAGCATGGAGAGTATTTGGCTGGATCAGGATTTCCAGAAGTTGAAGTCCACAAGTCAAAAATGGGCCATCGTTCTAATCGAGGCCATCGTCCAGTTCATCCCTTCTCTTTTCCCGCTGACCGCCTGCAGAGGGCGCCAGGAGTCTCGCTCTGTTCCGACACTTGCAAAGAATGCTACAGCGAGCTCAGTTAACTTTTCCTTTCGCCTGTTGGAAACTTGGCACCTGCAGCCTGCAGCACTTCCGCCCGGCACAAATATGGTGCCTTCCAGGACTTCCACTCACAGGTCTTCTCCGCTGAAATTGGGGACGATGAATTTGGTGGAATATGCAGAAGATATTCAAGAAAAGGATAAAGTTTTGTCCGCAATTGTTTTTACTGGGCATTATTATTGATACTACTGTGATGGACATTAATCTGATGTTGAACTTAATTACGGCAGCGAGACTTTTAATAGGGCAATACTGGAAGAAGGAAGAACTGCCGACTATAGAGGAATGGACTTTAAAAGTTTCCAACCTGGCGGAAATGGCGAAGATTTCAGCATATTTGAAAGACCATTCGCAACAACAATATATTGCGGAGTGGAAGAAATGGATTGATTACATCCAGAATAAATATGGGACTAAAAAGTTTCATCTAGCATTTGAATAAGTATATTGCTTGTAGTCAAATTATAAGAGCTAAAGTGCGAGAGATTTAATAGTTTATTGTTATTAGTGTATGGGAGTTTTTGATTGTTTACTTTATTTTTATACCTTGTATCTAGCTCTGGGAAGTCGGGGAGGGGGGAGGGGGGAAGGGGAGGGTGAGAGGGTGGGATAGGGTTGGGAAGGGAGGGAAGGGTTGGGGGATGGGATGTAATAAAAATGTATTGAAAAACTTTTCAATAAAAAAAAAAAAAAGAATGCTACAGCGAGCTCAGTTAACTTTTCCTTTCGCCTGTTGGAAACTTGGCACCTGCAGCCTGCAGCACTTCCGCCCGGCACAAATATGGTGCCTTCCAGGACTTCCACTCACAGGTCTTCTCCGCTGAAATTGGGGACGATGAAGGCATCTCCACTTGCCCTGGCCTCCAAGGCAGCCTTGCAGATCCGGCCCCCACGACCTCCAGGCTGCAGGAAGCACCAACAAAGGAATCTTTGAGGGACCCACTGAGGTCTTTGCTGCAGTGCGCCGCGGCCTTTCCCGGTCCTCGAGATGTACAGCAGAGCGGCAACTCCCCCACTGGCCATCAGGGGGCAGCAAAGGACAGCTGTTGGCACTACCTGCCAGCCCTCTGGAGCCCTGCAGCCCAGATATGTTGGGTGAAAGGAGGGGACGGAGAGATTGCCAGTCTCCATGCTGCCACTGTCCGTCACTATGCATTGTGGGTAGGTGGGGCTGGCCCTGGTGAAAGGGAAGCCTCGTGCCTGCAAGGCTAGTTCAGCGAGGGGGCCATGGAGATGCTGGTGGGGGGTGGCACTGATCTACAACCTGGTTGCGTCCATCAAAGCCAAAACGAGCTCAGCCTTAGTTCCACGGGGATCTAAGCCAGAATTGGTTTCTACCAGAGGCACCTTTTGCTTCAATATCATGAAGTTGAGGGTCTTTCCTTCATAAGGGACCCAGTTGGGGCAGGTCAGACACCTAGATTGTGCCACGGCACACTTGTTCAAATTAGAAGATCATTTAAAGACAACTTATTAATCTAACAAGGAGGTTAATGAAAAGAGGAGCACAGGACACATACAGTAGAAAAAGTACAAAGGAATAAATGATTGGATGGAAGAAATCCTGTTATATCAGAAACGTGGACAGTAAGTGAAACATCCCAAAGTAACATAACCATTTAAAACCAGTGTATTAAAAGGAGAATGTTCGCATCATGAGCCAGATATATATTGTGAAAAGATACCATTTCGGCCAGCTGAATCCTCTAGCATGTACAATTGAAAATGTCCTTTGCTATTGAGCCTCAGAGTCCCTTGCAACCAAGTTGCTTGGCCCTCAGCAAGGACTGTATTCCTGCAACACAGAGGTCTTCACATGAGGCAAAGGTTATGGCCCGCATGAGGAGAGAAAAGGGTAAATTGACTCTTGACTCAGTAATAACCAAGAGTGTAGTTTGTTCTCTGTGTGGAAGGAGGGAGTGTGCCAAAAGATACGGAAGAGGTGAGAGTCCTATTTTAAGGGGAAAAATTAACCCAGGAGAAAACCCTCTGATTTTCAGGCCCATGGAAAGAACTGTGGGCAGAATGGAAATTGCTAAGTTTCTTCAGAACTTAACAGTAGCAGCTTCTGAATCTCAAAATAAAATCTCACCAATCAGATGAAATTGTGATACGAGTTTGTGGAATTGAATACACTTCTAATCATATTACGTACCCCTTGAAAAGAGTGTATGAATAATGAATGAACCTTTATTGTCAAAGTACAACCATGTATACATTGAGATTGGCTGAACCTCCCTTTATGCCATCACCAAAACTCATGACAACAAACCCACCATCTTGTTACACCATGTGAGCTAACTGCACAACACACCGGCCATGCAAGTCAGTCATACATAAAATTATAAAATGATTTCCCGTTCAAGCACCTAACAGCCCATGGATAAAAGCTGTTCTTCAGCCTGTTGGTACAGCCGACTATACTCCTATATCTCCTACTGAATGGTAGGAGAGTAAAGAGATACTGACCAGAGTGTAAGTCATCCCTGAGAATTTTCCTCACTCTTCCAAGGCAGCAAGTCCTGGCGATGTCAACGACTGCTGTCAGGGGACAGCCCACAATATCTTGTGCTGTGCTCACCACCCTCTATAATACTTTTCTATCTGCGGCTGTCAAGCCAACATACCAAACCACAATACAGTGCGAGAGGATGCTCTCTATAAAAGAGGGTCATTAGCCGTTGTTCTACCCTGTTCTTCCGAAAGACTCTGATGAAGTGGAGTCTCTGTTGGGCCTTTCTGGCCACCTGGGTTGTATTAACTATGTAAGATTCAAATTCAACTATTAGGCATCACAGAATAGCAGAATCATTAAACAGAGAGTAGCAATAAAGGGAACAATAAAATGTTGACACACAAAGGATAAGATGGCAATGAAGGGTAAGTGTTGACATCTTTCCACACTCCAGGCATTTATGCTGTTTTTCTCCAGTGTGAATCCTTTGATGATTATGGAGGTTTTCACCATCAGAAAAGCTCTTTCCAAACTCCAGGCATTTATACATTTTTTATCCCAAGTGGATTCTTTGATGTCTATAAAGGTTGCCCCTCCGACTGAAGCTCTTTCCACACTCTGTGCATTTATTCGGTTTTTCTCCTGTGTGAATCCTTTGATGTCTATTAAGGGTGCCCCTCTCACTGAAGCTCTTTCCACACTCCAGGCATTTATGCTGTTTCTCTCCAGTGTGAATTTTTTGATGACTATAAAGGTTTCCCCTCCGACTGAAGCTCTTTCCACATACCAGACATTTATGTGGTTTTTCTCCTGAGTGGATTTTTTGATGCTTATAAAGGTTTCCCCTCTCAGTGAAGCTCTTTCCACACTCCAGGCATTTATGCTGTTTCTCTCCAATGTGGATTTTTTGATGACTATAAAGGTTTCCCCTCTGATTGAAGCTTTTTCCACACTCCAGGCATTTATGTGGTTTTTCTCCTGTGTGCATTCTTAGATGCCTTTCAAGATGGTGATTCCTTTTGAAGGATTTTCCACACTCCAGGCACTGATATTTCTTTCCTTCCTCCTCAATGCTCTGGGGACTCCCAGGTCTTCCATCTGTTCTCCTCTCACTGAATCTCTTTCCACACTCCAGGTGTTTATGCGGTTTCTCAACTAAGTGGATCCTTTGATGTCTATAAAGGTGTGCCATCTGACTGAAGCTCTTTCTACATTCCAGGCATTTATATGGTTTTTCTCCAGTGTGGATTCTTAGGTGCTTTTTAAGATCTCCATTACTTTGGAAGGATTTTGCACATTCTAGGCATCTATATGGCTTTTCTCCTGTGTGGATCCTTTGATGTATATAAAGGTTTCCCCTCAGACTGAAGCTCTTTCCACACTCCAGGCACTTATGCTGTTTCTCTCCAGTGTGGATTTTTTGATGACTATAAAGGTTTCCCGTCCGATTGAAACTTTTTCCACAATCCAGACATTTAAATGGTTTTTCTCCTGTGTGGATTCTTAAATGCCTTTTCAGATCTCCATTTTTTTTGAAGGATTTTCCGCATTCTGGGCACTGATATTTCTTTCTTCCCTCCTGGATTCTGTGGCGTTTCCCGAGTTTCCCGCCTCTTCTGAGGGACCCTCCGCCCTCCAGGCCCGTTTCGGGGCCTCCGCACGTTTCCTGCTCCCCGCTTCGCCCTCCAATCAGGCTCTTTTCCCGGAGTCCCCTTCGGGTCATCCCTTCCGGGCCCTCCCCGCCGTCTCCTCCCGCGGCTGCTCCGCGGGGCCTCCTCTCCTCTCGGCCGGCGCCTTCTTCCTTCCTCCGCCGGGCTCGCCCGAAGTCCTGCAGGGGCGAAGAGGGAGAGGCGGGTCACTGCTTCGTCCCTTCCCCAGAAGGGAGTCCCAGCCCCGCCCGGGAAGGAAGGCCGAAGCCTCAGCCTCTCAGTGAAACTTTCCGGGCAGGACTCCCTCCCGGCGCCCGTCCCAGGCCTCGGGCTCCCCCTCACTCCTTCCCTCCTCGGGCACAGACTCGGACTACAACTCCCGGCATCCCTTTCGTCCTACCTGGCTCCGAGCCGGTAAACGGACGAGTTAATAAGGCGCCTGGATTGTTTGATTCCGGAAGTGGAGGCGGGACTTCTCTGCGCGCCCTTTTCCTGGGAGCTCTTTCTGTTTCAGGGACCGGCCCTAGGACTTGTTATGGTAATTGCCCCCCCTCGCCAGAGCGACCAATCGGCGTCCTCCTTCCCTCCATCAGCCAAGTGGCGCGTGCGCAGTAGCGACGGTGTTTTCGTCCGGCCAGTGGGTGGGGCGAGGGGCGCCCTGTGGGGTCCCGCCTTCTTCCCCCCCCGCCCCGCATCCAGGCAGGGGGAGGCTGGGGGTCTCCGGGGCTGCGTCTGCGCCCCTCCCTCCCCACCAGGCTCTCTCTCCCTGGGGGGCTCCGACAAGGCTCCGCCCGCGGCCTCCAGGCAGCCCCTCGTTTCCGCCCCTCCGCGCATGGGAGGGGGAGGGGGAGGGGAGGGGGAGCCCCTGGGTTTTCCCCATTTCTGTCCCAAGGATGCTATTCCCTGTCCTGCCCTGGCAAGGAGGGAAGGGGGCAGGAGGAAGGGGGAAGACCACCTTTCCCAGCCTCTCGGGGTGCTTCGGCCTGCGTGGATTTGGGGTGCCGTATTACCTCTAACGCTGCTGCCCTTTGGGGGCTCCATTCCCCCCCCAAAGTGGCAGCTGTGTCTCTTCCTCAGTCCTGAGTTCCGTCGTAGGCCCGGGAGATGAAAGCTTCTGCGCAGGATCTTGGCCCTTCCTAGCACTGCTTCCTCTGGGCAGAGGGAGCTCGGAGTGGGCTCCTGGGGTGCCATGGAGCCCCTCAGCCAGCTTGGGACCCCCAGCCCTGAGTGCTCTGATTGGGACTACTTAAGACCACAATTCAGCCCAAAATTTATGTTTTTAAGGGAGAAACTTGTGAGTTTTGCCCCATTTTACCACTTTCCTTGCCGCATTTGTCAGTTGAAAGAGGGAAGTTGTTAAATTACTAACATGGTTGTCAAGGGAATCTGGCTTGCCCATTTACTTTGCTTGCCATGTTGCAAAAGGGGACCACATGATCCCCCCCTTGCTACAACCATCATAAATATGAACCTGCTGTCAAGCATCTGAATGTAAATCACATGACCATAGGGATGCTGCAATGGTCATAAGTCACTTCTTTGAGTGTTGTTGTAACTTCAAACGGTCACTAAATGAACTCTTGTAACATGAGGACTGCCTGTATTTCCATGTAAAGTAAAATCAATCTTGCAATATTTTTTTGGGTATTTCCAGGGCAGAAGTTTCTTCAGTGGGGTGAGATGCTTTATTTTGGATTCAGCAGTTCCCACATTTATCTCCTTAGTTTCCAAGACTTTAGCAGACTGAATATAACTTTAGGGTGAACCAAAAACACAACAGTGGGCTAGTTTTGGAGATTGGATGCAGGACAATTTTGATTTCAGTGGGTTCCATTTTGGGGGCTAATGGGCTATTTTTAAATGGCTGTAGAGAGAGTCCTTGACTTGCAACCCTTTGTTTAGTGATTGAAGTTACAGCAGTTCTGAAAAAAGTGACCTGATCGGTTTGCACAATTGTGTTGCAGATGCCCATGGTCAAGTAACCAAAAGACCCTTTTCACCTCTATTCGAAATTTGAATTTACCTTCACTAATAACCTGTGTCGGCTCTGAACTGTTCCCAGGAGCTAATTCCAGCTGAAGCAGCTGAAGCATCAAACTGTGAAGAACAGCCCAAGTTATCAGCCAACATAGAGCCTTGGTGGTGCAGTGGGCTAATGCCTCCTTAACACCAGCTGCCTGCAATTAGTGCAGGTTCGCATCCCACCAGGCTCAAGGTTGACTCAGCCTTCCATCCTTCCGAGGTAGGTAAAATGAGGACCCAGATTGTTGGGGGCAATAAGATGACTTTGTAATAATGCCTATTGGTGTGTGTGTGAAAGCCCTAACAAGCAGGCATATACATAGAATGAAGGCTACTGCTAAGCTTGTAAGCCGCCCTGAGTCTTCGGAGAAGGGCGGGATATAAATGTAATAAAAATAAAATAAATAAATATGATCGTTGTTGCATCCTGAGCATTTCACTATCACGACTCCATGATGATAAGCCACCCTAGAAATTGTTTTCACATATCGTATCCCACATACCTAACAGAGAAGCCAGGATCCATTCAGGGATGTTCAAAAGTGGCTTTCTGGGAAATCCAAGGGCAGGGAATTTGGGGGATGTGCCCATTTATTTAGGTATGACTTCTTTTGTTACATTTGGAGGATTGCCCATCTCCCAATGACTGAGTGGCTTACAAAAGAGAAAAATTACAAGGGAAAAATTCATGTATTATAAACCACATGTATTATAAACCAAACCATGTATTATAAATCAAAGCTCTCTATGGTTCAGCCAACAGCCTAATCCTCCATCCAGGAGCAAATCACCTCTTCAAAGATCTACAAAATATATCAAGCAGCCATTGCTGCCTTTCCAATTCCAGTCCCTGCCATGCTCCAAGTGCTAAAGAAGCTGGACCTCAATTAAGCTTTTTCCAGACCAGCCATTAGTCAACTGAGCAGTCAAACCATCCTCTGGTCAATCCCAGACACCTTCAAGGCATTTTCTGGGCTGCATCAGTCGGGGCTGGTTCTTTTTTAAACTTTCCAGTGCTAGACAGCATCTCTTGTGTTTCCTGGTGGTCCCCCATCCAAGTCTAAACAAGCTTTTCTTCTCACGTCAGCCAAGGCTGCCCAAGTACAGACTGAGAGTCACCTGCTGGAGAAGTTCCCTGGTGGAGTCCCTGCAATAATAATAATAATAATAATAATAATAATAATAATAATAATAATAATAATAATAATAATAATAATAATAATAATTTTATTTATATACCGCCCTTCTCCCGAAGGACTCAGGGCGGTGTACAGGGCAAATATATAACGATACAAAAATACAAAAGTTAAAAAAAGGATTAAACAATAAGCCTCAGTGGCAAGGGAAGCCCTCACACATGCGGGATCTGCTCAGTTTGCCGGGTTAGATTGGCATGCACTGAGCCTGTTAAACAATGCCAGGGGTCTGGGTGTGCAACGCCAGGAGTGGGGAAGCAGGTCGTGTTAACAGAACCTTGGGTACTGCTGCGTCCCCCTTCAGGTTGCTGTATGTCAGAGGTGAAGAACGACGGTCTTTTTATTATGTGTGGACTTTCTCTCACAGAAATCCTGAGCCAGCATGGAGAGTATTTGGCTGGATCAGGATTTCCAGAAGTTGAAGTCCACAAGTCAAAAATGGGCCATCGTTCTAATCGAGGCCATCGTCCAGTTCATCCCTTCTCTTTTCCCGCTGACCGCCTGCAGAGGGCGCCAGGAGTCTCGCTCTGTTCCGACACTTGCAAAGAATGCTACAGCGAGCTCAGTTAACTTTTCCTTTCGCCTGTTGGAAACTTGGCACCTGCAGCCTGCAGCACTTCCGCCCGGCACAAATATGGTGCCTTCCAGGACTTCCACTCACAGGTCTTCTCCGCTGAAATTGGGGACGATGAATTTGGTGGAATATGCAGAAGATATTCAAGAAAAGGATAAAGTTTTGTCCGCAATTGTTTTTACTGGGCATTATTATTGATACTACTGTGATGGACATTAATCTGATGTTGAACTTAATTACGGCAGCGAGACTTTTAATAGGGCAATACTGGAAGAAGGAAGAACTGCCGACTATAGAGGAATGGACTTTAAAAGTTTCCAACCTGGCGGAAATGGCGAAGATTTCAGCATATTTGAAAGACCATTCGCAACAACAATATATTGCGGAGTGGAAGAAATGGATTGATTACATCCAGAATAAATATGGGACTAAAAAGTTTCATCTAGCATTTGAATAAGTATATTGCTTGTAGTCAAATTATAAGAGCTAAAGTGCGAGAGATTTAATAGTTTATTGTTATTAGTGTATGGGAGTTTTTGATTGTTTACTTTATTTTTATACCTTGTATCTAGCTCTGGGAAGTCGGGGAGGGGGGAGGGGGGAAGGGGAGGGTGAGAGGGTGGGATAGGGTTGGGAAGGGAGGGAAGGGTTGGGGGATGGGATGTAATAAAAATGTATTGAAAAACTTTTCAATAAAAAAAAAAAAAA